>CM077240.1:24573216-24823216 GCA_039654775.1 Spinibarbus caldwelli
CTGCACAAATTATACAAATATATGAGGAACATGTTATGAGTAAATATTATTAGTTGTAATGATGTTCAATTACATATTCATAACATCACTGGAAATAACATTTTGCATTATGTTATTTTGAGACTTATAATGGCTTGCTAGAATGATAGAATAGAATAATTACTGCATTATTTACATTGCATTTACAGTTTGCATTTTAACCAAGCACATAAAATATAACCTTGACATAATAGTCAAATACAAAAGACAGAAAGTGATACCTGCAGTGAATTGAGGAGTGCAAACATCACATGAACACCTAAATCTTGTGACACCAAGGTTCCAATTCCAAATCCCCACGCTAGACCAAAGATAGGAGTCAAAAAGGCCACACATCTGGCAATAACCACCAGGCATGTTTCTCATTTGGATGAAGTGCGGCACCAACTCCTCTCCCCAACATCTTGTACAGAACAACAATCAAAACCACAAGGTTTATGGCTACAACAGTGAGAGCTGGAATCACAAATGCCAGCAGGACCTTTGACTCATACCAATTCAGCCAGCATGCATTTCTTTTGGAAATATAATTTTGAGGTCCAGCTGTTGATGCAACAGTAATGACCGCTATGAGCAAAGGTGCACCATAACCGACTATGAAGGCAATGGCCATCATTTTAGCCCTTGACATTTGAGACAAGACCATAACTGTACGGTAAAAGAGCAACAGTGCTGACATTAACATCCAGAAGAAAAGAGCCAGGTAAAAAAAGTGCATGAAGAAAACCGCTGGACTGCAGTGACCCACTGATGTTGGCTGCTCTTGTTCTGCGATTGCAGCTCCAATGATAAAACAGATGTTTGCGATCAGCAGGGACACGGCAATGTTGACTATGGAGACATGTCGCATGTAGGATGTGTCATTTCTTCTTACTGACTTCCATGTGATTGTCTCAATAGTCAGGCATATAATCAAACTGGCCATCGAAATAGCTACACCAATGTAAGTTATATAGGGTAAGGCTATGAGATCAATGGAAAACGGTGACATTGGGATTGAAAATGAGGTTGTGTGGCAGCATTCACATGTAATCTTGTCAGTTTCATACATTGAGGGCTTTACTTCACATCCAGTGGAATCCCATGCGTCGAGATTGAAATTCCAAAAGACACACTGACGATTTCCCAAAGACTGATTAGTAATGTCAAGCATTAAAAAAAAATGTTATTAATAATTTTGTTGTCAACCTGAACAACAACCACATCTCCATTGATGCGCACATCTGATTTGCTACTGCCGTTATTACTAGTATCTCGAGTAGGTAGGACATTGTCAAGAGTTGTAAAGACTATGATGGTTATAGGAGTGGATACAGGTATCTGCGGTATCTCAATCTCAGTAGTTGAGTTTGGCAGGCTTGATATTGCACTATATGAGGAGCTGGTTGTGACATTTCTATTCAACTCAACAGATGTTTCAATAATCCTAAAATTTGAATCTGTGAGACGACTACTTATTATCTCAATAGTGCTCAGAAGTGCTGTACTGGTGTTATCTGTCCTGCTGTCATTGTTCAAATTTTTCCATGTATCAAGGGCAAATGTCGAAAGAAGGATATCCACTGTTCTAAGGAAATCCTGAAAAATTACACAGAAAATGTTTAGAAACAATTTTACCAGATGGGATAATGAAGATAATGCACAAATATTTTATCATGAAAAAAAAAAAAAAAGACTTTTGTGATGTCTTTTGTCTGATGTCTTTTGTGCATAGCTCCATCACAGGCTGACTGATGATAATGTTTTGTGAAACATAAGCAACTTTTACAAGTATTTCAACAATGGTTTGGACAGTCACAGGAGACTGTGTTATTTCTTCATCATTCTTCTCTGTAGCATTACTAAGCTCAGCCACAAACACTGGTATGTCCTGCACATCCAAGACCTTAATTCCAAGGTAAATAAGAAATATAATTGCCAGAAATATTTTAAAAGGACACTTGATTTTTTTAGATGAAGATTACCTGAACTTCCTTTTCAAGGTCTTTGATAACTTGAAGTACACAGTTTGTCTCTTCAGGCTCCCATTTACCTGATCTACATTTATATTTTATGGTGCCTTCCTTGCCTTTTGCACAAGGTCCTGTCAACGTACCACCTTCCTTTCCATCCCCAAGCGTTCCATCTTTACAGGTAAACTCTAGATTAAATATTTGATTGAGTTTCAGTAAAACAGAAAAATATTTTTCTCTTTTAGACAGCTGAAACAGAAAAACGTCAAAGTATAACAACTGAAAATTCACCTTTGTTGATTATGTTAACAGTAACACTTCCTCTGCTGTAGGTGAAACCTTGAAGCACTGGGTTCTTGAGTTGACATGTAAAGGTTTTACTCTCACAATCTCCATATTTGATTGTATGTTTTAATGTGATGCATTCATCCTCTGATCGTATGAACAAGTAAATGCAACAATTGAAAACATATTAAAACATGGTAAACTGAACAAAGCAATTCACTGCAACTGAAAACTCCAGTCAGTAACTTTTGTAAGAATATATTGCCTGTCTGTTTGTACAACCTGAAGTCACTTCATCATCGGAAGTTATCTGGGTCCACTCCACGCTGTTCTTTTCTTCACAGCATTTCAGTGAAACAGTCTGGGGTACACACTGGAACGTTCTTACATTTTGATGTGAGGAATCAAAATATCATAATATCATAGTGAACCACTATGATATTAGAAACTGGTTCAATAACTATATCTTGCCACTGAATGTAAGGTATTGTCCTGTCTATGAAACACGTGTATCGACCTGCAAATGAAAAAAAAGAAGAAAAAAAGAGAGAATATATACGCAGGTTTATTTATGCAATTATTATTTTCTAAAGAAAAATAAAAGACTGGTTTACTGAACAGTGCTTTAATAATTTTCCTTAAATATGCTAAAGTTAAAGCATGTATATAATGTATAGGCCACTATAGCATCATACTAATGGAACACAAAAGGAGAATTTTTTTAAGAATGTATTGGTCACGCCACTCTTTTGCATAAAAAGAGAGTGAATGAGGGACCAAAATGAAATATATCACAAAATAATGTAATAACTATTAACTATGAATTAACTATTCAACCATTACTTGACAAAAAGATGTCTGTTTGGCTTGATACAATTAACACACAGTGACAGCTACATAATTTCTATAAATCAAGTAAATATGACTTTACTATCCTCTAGGAATCGAATACCCTGTTGATGTTTTTGCCTAGCATTGGTCACGTTCCTGCTTGGCCAGAAAGGAACCGAATAATACAAATAAAAATTCTTATTCTGTACAGTACATTTATTTAAAGGCAGATACCAATAGCTCGAAGAGCAGAGTGACTGGCATAAAGCTTATATTTCTTATAATCCAATAAATCTGTGCACACTGGTAATTGCTTTTTAAAGATGAAGTAATGCTAATTCTAGACAATGAGCATCATATTAATATTAAATTGCAGCCAGCTGGATACTCAAAAGGTAGACTGTTCCATAGCTTTACCAAACAGCTTTAATCTTGACCTTACATGGACAGTCTATATGTAAGATATCATTGATAGGACAAAGATATGTGTGACTCACCTTGTCACGCTCATTGACAGTGTTCACAGTGAGAGCGCTACTGTCATCTGAAATGATGTATTTAACTTTGTTTAGTGTAGGATCTTGGTCATTCACTGTCCATCTCATTTTACCCTCAACAGACTCTGGGCGTATGCATTTCAGCACCATATTTTGCTCAGGAGACCATTTTTCTGCAGTGGACAACTTCTTTTGTTCTGAAAGTAAAGTCCATAAACCTTTTTTTTACCATTCAACATTTTTACAAGCAATATTCATGCTAATAACAAACCAGCATTTTGTAAGCAACTGACTGTAATCAAGAATAAAAAAGTTAAAATTAAGAAAAATAGTTTTTAAGATTAGATACCGACTACCCTTACCACTTTAAGCAAAAGCATTCAGAGCTACAGCGATTCCTTTATCTTCAAGAGCGCTGATGACCTGTGTGTTTGCTTCTGCAAATGCAGGGTTGTTGGGGCTGCTGGTTCTTGATTCAAATTCATAATCTGCTATAATGCTAACAGGCCTATGGAGCAACAAACCACAACAATGAGAAGATAAAAAACCAAAATGGACCTTTGGAGTGAAAGCTTAGACTAAGTGAACCTTACCTATGATAATATTGAAATATTACTGAAGTATGTTGTTTTCAAGATGAAATTATTCTATGGCAAGAACCAGTAATATCTGAGCATACAGAAAATAATCTTTCTCTGGGCTGCTTTACTCTCATTATACAAACTGTATCTTTATTCATAGTTACTTATTTATCTAATGTGATTTAGAATGACAATAAGTCAAATATCATCAGGAAAAGGCTCTATTCTGGCCAACACTCTGTACGGTTTTATTAACAAGAAATGGAAGAATGTTTAGGTAAAATAAATAAACATATTTGCCAAAAAAGTACAATCTGTATTACAAATCTTGTATCATTTGCACAGTATTTTTTATTTATTTATTATTTATTTTTTTTTTTAATTAAGCATAAACAATCAGTACATTTTATTTACAAAATATGAAACTACTCACTGCTGACACAATTTTACTGGCATAGAGTTTGAACTTCTCATTATCTGGGTTGTTGAGACTGGTATCAAAAACTTCATCTATTCTCATTGACATTTGAAGAACTGTAAAAAACAAACAAACAAACAAACAAACAAAACAGAAAGCAAACAAGCACATTTATTAATCTGTTTCAGTCAAATGACTTTTTTTCATTCATCTGCCAGATTTATGACCATCAGTGGGGCAAAGTAGATACCAAGAATGATTCTTTGCATCTGTTTATGTGTTTTTGTATTTACTGGCATAGTTTTGTTTATAAATATGTCGGCTGAAAAGAAAAAATGTTTTAATATTTAGCGTGTACATCAGTGTTAATTTTGACAGGCATTTTTGATTTAGTCTTAGTCTTGAAACGAAAATGCTTAATAGTCTTACTCACATTTTAGTCATTTGAGTCTTTCATAGTTTTAGTCAACAAAGTCATTACATTTTTGTCAACTTTTAGTCATTACTTTTAGTCAAACTGCAGTTATCAACATTTATTTAGGTAGCTATTTTATATGTAGTCTTCTAACAGAAATAGTCATTAATTCTTCTCTCTTTAGACCAAATCAATTAAGCTCATGAGAAATTTGAATCAAGGTTTGAATTTGGAAAAACTGGAATAAATGACCATTTTCATTCTTTTGTTGATTAACATTAATGACACAGATAGGTATTTAATTAGGAATGCTGTCCCTTTAAGACGGAAGGCATGCATGTAATACTGACACACATTCAGTTTTCACCCACCTGTTTACGTTCACTTAAGCCATAACCGACTGTATTTATGTGAGATACTCTACACGATGGACATTTTGACTGCTGTGTGTGTATTTGAGCACTGAGAGCTGATCGCGCGCTGTGTGAGAACTGAAGAAGTGGAGCGTGCGCGAGAGAGAGCACTTCTATCAGTGCGATTCCACCTCTCCCAACAAGTTAATCGACAAAGAATTGTGACTCCCTGGAAAAACGGGACGTCAGGTCACCCTGTCTCTAACCTACGGAGCCCTTTAAAGGACATTGTGGTGGGAAAAATTCGGGGTGAGTGGAAATAATTCAGGGTGGGAGGAATTTTTTTATTTTTTTTTCCAAATGTTTTGCGTTCTCTCTATGGAGCCCCTTAAAGGATATGGTGGTGGGAAAAAATCGGGGTGGGAGAAAAAAAATATTTTTCAAAACTTTTGCGTTCCCTCGAGAAACTTTGCGTTCCCTCGCAAAACTTTTGCGTTCTCTCGCAAAGATGTTTGCGTTCTCTCGCAAAACCAGTTGAGCTCGGACAAACGCTTACTTTACAGCTTGCAGCAATTCATACAGCTGCCGTGGTTCATAAACGCTTAACGCGGCTTAATGAAGAGGAAAAAAGAGCAAATATGCAATACAAAGTATTAAAAATATATGTGTACATGCAAGCAGATGAGCCCAAATATGAGCTGACTTGCACGATAAGCCGTAGAAAAGCGGGCTAACGTGGCTTAATATAATAAAAAGATCAAATTTTATATTTTAACAAAAATATACACTATGTACAGAAAGCAACGTGCTAATCCATTAAGCCACGTTAAGAGTTTTAATAATGTTTTGTCTAAGGGGGAGAAAACGCGTGAAACCGCGTTCGACATTCTAAAACTCTTAACATAGCTTAATGCATTAAAACGGCCGGTGTTTTTAAAAGACCAAACTCAGTAAACACATTATTAATAAAGCATTCTATTTACAGATAAGCAGATGAGTCCAGAATAAGAACGCAATGCGTTTAATTACGCATTAAGCGTTTGCCTCCTATAGAAAACATTACAAGGAAAAAGCATAGCTTAATGCATTAAATCAGTGTTTTTAAAATACCAAACTCAGTAAACACATTATCAATAAAGCATTCTATTTACAGACAAGCAAATGAGTCCACAATAAAAAACGCAACGAGTTTAATTAAGCATTTTCCTCCCATAGAAAACCGTTATAAGGAAAACGCCAATGCTTTAAAACGGTGCGTTGCTTTCTTATTCTGGACTCATATGCTTGTCTGTAAATATAATGCTTTATTAATAATGTGTTTACTGAGTTTGGTCTTTTAAAAACATTGATTTAATGCATTAAGCTATGCGCGTTTTCCTTGTAATGTTTTCAATAGGAGGAACGCTTAACGCGTAATTCTGGACTCATCTGCTTATCTGTAAATAGAATGCTTTCTTAATAATGTGTTTACTGAGTCTTTTTAAAAGACGTTTTAATACATTAAGCCACGTTAATCGTTTCTCACGTTAAGCGTTTTAGAATGTCCCGTTCCGTTCATATTCTGGGCATATTCTCATACTCTCTGCTTTTCTGTGCGTAATATATTTTTAATAAACAGATTTGGTCTTTTTAAATCACCGTCTTTGTCCATTAGCCTACCTTAGGCTAAGCGTTTTAATGGAAGCATAACGTGCAGCATATTCTGGGCTATTCTGCTTTATTAATGGTAATATTATTAATAAGGTTATTATTAATAATGTTATTAGTATTGACAGTAATTATTGACAGCCCTCCAACGTCACTGTTTTAAAACATTAAGCCACATTAATCGTTTTAGAATGTTCCAAAACCTTGCCCTGAACTAGCACTGACTGTATTTCTTTATACTTTAGTCCAAGTTCAAAATAAAACTCTATGAACCGCGCTGCATTGTGAATGCACTGAGCTGTATGAACCACTACACGCAGGAAGCGTCTGTCCGAACTCAACAGGTTTTGCTAGGGAACGCAAAAGTTTTGCGAGGGAACGCAAACATCTTTGCGAGAGAACGCAAAAGTTTCTCGAAAGAACGCAAAAGTTTTGCGAGAGAACGCAAAATATTTGAAAAATATTTTTTTCTCCCACCCCGATTTTTTCCCACCACCATGTCCTTTAAGGGGCTTCGTAAATCATGGCTCCATACTATAAACTTCTGTTTTATTGCTATAGATATTTTTAATGTGCTTTTAATGTGTAACTATTTAATTCTTAATGAAAATTTAATATCTTATTGGAAGTTTAGCTAAAATGTTTTTCATATATGGTTTGTTTTATGTTCCTGCAGTAAATAAACCTTCACCTACCTCTAAATCTACACGTGTTTCTGGGAAATCAAGCATTTCCTCAACACATTCATGGGTCAGCAGGACTGTTATGATGATTCCTATGTAGTGCTTTAATGTTTGTCCTGTAATGGACATAATATAAATCATATAAATATTAATATTTGTCCTGTAATGGACAAATATAAATCATATAAAGAGATATCAGGAAAACCAAATTTTTATTATAAACTATTTTATTATAGCCTCAAAATTAAAGGTCTCAGAAAAAAAAAAAAAAAAAAAAAAAACAAGTTTACTGCATGACTTCTGTCTCATTCACTGTAAACATCTAAACTGATCTAAACATCTAAACATTCCAGTGAGATATCTCACATGAAGCCAGATAATATTTGTCATTATATCAGAACTAAAACATTTTTCAAGGCTCAGGTGGTTTAAGATAAATGAGTACAGTGTCTTGCATTCTAATATTTTTGTGACAAAAGTAGTTGTAGTGAATCAAAAATAATTTGTAGTTTATTGTACCTTGACCGGCCATGTTTCTCACTGATGTATGTCAGTCAAAATTACTTCAACATACTGTATTTCTTCAGAACAAAAGGCAATTATGTGGCTCATCAGACATATCTACATCCACATCTATAAAAGTAGGAGATTCTGTCACATATAGGGTATAATCAGAGAAACGATAAAACTGAACAATGGGGAGCAGGCAGAGTTATGGCTAAACACAGCTTTGCACTGTTTACAGAGTGGATTTACATTTTCATTCAGCTTGTCTGCAGTTTGTGCAATGCAAAATTGTCAAATTTTTGTTGTAATCTTAACCAGTCGATGGAAAATAGTCTGCCTTGTTATCCGAAATGTTGTGATTTTTAAAATGCATATTAGCTCATGAAGAACTGTGCATAGAGCAGATAAAATATAATTCATGGATCTATGACCTAATTTGAGAGCTACTTTTTAAAAATGAAAGTGACAGAGCTATACAACTTAAATCTCCTAAATAATGTATAAATCCAAACTGTTATTCACAGTATTGTTAAAATGTGCTGGAAATGTTGGTAACACTTTCTATGAAGCCCATATTTATAATACATTATAAGGGTATTCTTAAGGCATTACAATGAATGCATAATGCATTATAAAAAACCTTATAATATGTTATATCATCTTATAAATAATCATAACATTAATTACAATGCATTATAATGCTTACGCATTTGTGGTTATAACTTTTAAGATTATGATTATTTATAATACAATGAACATTATATTAAATCTACATTTACATTGATAATGGACTATATATCTTGACATTATTTAAGATCTGCATAGTATCTTACTACAGTACATCTTGTAAGTGGTTAGATGTGGAGTGTTATTTGAGTGTTCCCTGTGAGGCTACTATTAATTTTGATGTGAGCTAGTTAATAATTTCAACTGAAAAAAAAAAAAAAATCTATGTTTATATGTTAGGTTACATTTTATTTGAGAAATGTTGGATACTGCTGGAAATGCTGGTGTTATGGGGTATCCTATTTATTATTTTAGGATTTTTTAGTTTGCCCCAGTGAAGCATTTCTATTAATATAACTGATTAAGTAGTCAAACTCATTCCATATCAGCAGAATAGTGTGGTACAGAAAGTCTGTGTCCATAGAACAGGTTCTGAATGAATTATGTTACTGATACCTAATGGTCAAAAACAATAAAAAAGTAATAGGTCAATATTATTAAATTGCAGACAAAGATTTTGAATAGCTAGGTTGGCTTGTACACTATATTGCCAAAAGTATTGGGTCACCCCCTTCTAATGAACAGGTTTGACTACTTTAGTAACTTCCATGAGTACAATATTAATATTTAAGCATATAACGATATTCTAGGGAATTGTGTGCTTTTAATTTTATACCAATAGTTTGGACAGGACCCTTTTCTATTCTAACATGACAATGCCAAACACCAGTGACTTGTACATATGTGTACAATCATTTTAGACACTTCCAAAACTGTGGCAACAAAGATGGAAATACAGTTTTTAAATACATGAATTATGATTCCATCTTTGTTGCCACAGTTTTGGAAGTGCCTTTTTCTGTTCTAAAGAAGGGGGTGTCCCAATACGTTTGTCCATATAGTGTATGTACAAGTCATTGGTGTTTGGTAAAGAGTTTTTGGCTCAAGATCTGCATTTAAAGTCACACCAGAGGTGTTCAGCTTGGATTAGGACTTGGCTTTCTGCAGACCAGTCAAGTTCTTCCACACTGACTAAATCAATCATTTCTTTTTGAACCTTGCCTTATACACAGAGGCATTGTCATGTTAGAATAGAAAAGGGTCCTGTCCAAACTGTTGCTTTAAAATTAGAAGCACACAATTCCCTAGAATATCAATATATGCTTAAACATTAAGATTTGTACTCATGGAAATTACTAAAGTAGTCAAACTTGTTCATTAGAAGGGGGTGTCCCAGTACTTTGGGCAATATTGTGTATGTTTGGTGCGGTAGGGGGCCCAACCTCATATTCTTTCATAGGGCCCCAAATTGCTAGCGGCGCCCCTGGATGCCAAACTTGTTTTCAGGGTCGGAGATTTTATTTCCTTGTCAAATGTTATAAGCAAAATCTGTGTGGATCACCTGCTAAACAAGTTTGATTCCTTCTATTATTTCCTTGTCCTCTTTTGTGAACAGAACAGAAAAGATGGCAGTGTTTCAATAAAAACAGTTTAAAGCCTTGCGGGCAACATTAGAAGTAAGTCGCATATGATAAATACCTATATAGCCGTTATTTAAAAAAAAAAAAAAATACAAAACAAATTAATAAATAAAAAACAATTCCTAAAAAATATTAAACACTTGTGGCCGGAGTAGGCATAACAGTTCCATATCTGAACTGCTGGTTTTGAAAAGAAGAATATTAAACAGAAATAAACTATAGGAATAGTTCACCCAAAAATGAAAATTTTCTGTGCTGCAAAAAGTAACAAGACCAGTCTTGGTCTTGAAAACCCGGTCGAAAGATGAGTGAAAAAAAAAGAGATTGTTTTTATATTATAACAATTCAAAATATTAGATGAACAGGAGAGTTACAAAGTGATGTTGATTTTATACAAACGTTCAGTAAACACTTGCTGTGATGACACTTTAAGTGACTTACATTCTGGACATAATTTTCAACACACTTATGTTCTATTTCGCCAAAGAAGGTAGCTCCAAACAAATTCATAAAAGAACTGTTCTGTGTTTACAAGCAACAGTACACTTTTGTTGGTCACAAATCCTTCATATCCAACTAACACATCAATTCGTGTATCATTTTCCTTAATTCAGATTATACAAAATTTCTGTGCTATTTGTTTATGAACATCAAATCTCAAAGTAGGTTATGCAAAAATACTTATTTATCATTAAGGTTTCTGTAAGGTATGAAGAGTGTCTGTAAACGTACACTCATTAAATATAGTATCAAAGTGTTAGTTTTGGTTTAAGGAAAAAATAAGGTTGCTGAATAAATACAGTGAAGTAACTGAAAGAGTGAAAGTCCTCACTAATAATTGTATAATGTGTAATATTACACAGGTGTGGATAACCAAGCTCAAAGAACTGTGAAAATGAATAAGAAATTGTAGCTTAACATTAAAATAAATTATTGAAAAACATTATCTGTTGAATCATTATTGTGAAATTCTCCAGCCAGAAAAGAACTAGCATGACATGCTTAGTTAGTTAGTTTTATTTAAAGTTTGAAAAGGCATGTTATTGCAGCACAAAAAAAAGATCAATTAGCCTACTTTTTCTTTTAGCAGCACAACTTGAAATGTGTCAAAAACAACACATAAACACCACAAATAGGTAATTTCTTAAACAATTTAAAAGCACAGGGAATAAAAGAAAGTTAATGTCTTTTTGTTTTGCTTTTGGGCACAACAAGTTCCCTACTTTGACAAAGTGAATAAGTAGATGCTGGAGCTATAGACAAGAAGCTGTTCAATGAACTGTCTTTAAGAATGTTAGTGAAGGTACATAAGCAGCCTCCTCACGCCTTTTGCTTAATGAAGGGAGAGAAGAAGTTGGGATACCTATTATCTGACAACAATGTTTTTGTACCCCCTCTTACTCATTGTTGAGACCTTTAGGCAGCTGTAAAACTATTATTATTATTATTGTTTTTATTTATTTATTTATTTTTTAAATAATCACCACAGAACAGTATGATAAAAGGCAAAGAAAAACACTTCTTCCCAGAAATCAGTAAATGATAGTGCAGTTTACATATACTAGCAATGTAGAAAACTTGTTTGGAAAAGGCTGTTTAACATTTAATAAAGTAGAATATAGTTGCATTCTGATTATGCATTCACAAAAGTATCTGAGCCACTGGAGGTGTGTGAAGATGTAGCTGCTGAGAAAGCGCTGGCTTCAGATACGTTGTACACATCTGCAAATAGATATTTGCACATTATTTACAATATTATGACCTATTATCAATAATGTTGATCTACTATAGCTATTTTGGCTAAATAAAACTCTGTACACCAAAATATGTAAACAATTGTATCCATTTTTAATAGTAAGACTTACTTCTTCTCCGCATCCTTTGAAAGAAACCCAGTCCGCTTGAAGATGATGGTCCTGCACTAGTACTCTGTAATTTAAAGATTTAAAATATCAGCTGTAAACTGAGCACATCTAACATCTGCTAACGTAACTGAAAGAGTAAATGCCAACTGTAAGCTCTCATAGATCAGATGCATTGTTTTTCTGGCATTTACCCTGGTACGGTTAGAGCTGGTAAGGTTCCTTAGTGACAGTCTTCCTGCTAGAGCCTCACGGATCTGCAACAGTATATGACAAAATGTTAAAGCACTGAAGTTAATTTAAATTTAATTAAATTTAAATGAATTTTAACAAAATAATTTTGACAATGGTTTGTCAAACTATCAAAGAACAAAAATCAATTCATACCTTGCTGTCTAAAAGCGTTCCAAACACCAAAATAAAGAATCCCTGGACAAGTGATACAAATACATGAGGAAAATGTTATGAGTAAAATAATAGTTGGTGTTCAAATTCATTTTAATAACAACAAAGGAAAGTACCTGCAGTGAATTGAGGAGTGCAAACACCACATGAATGCCTAAATCTTGTGACACCATGGTTCCAATACCAAATCCCCATGTTAGACCAAAGATAGGAGTCAAAATGGCCACACATCTGGCAATGACCACCAGGGCATGTTTCTCATCTGGTTGAGTTGCGGCACCAACTCCTCTCCTCAACATCTTGTACAGAACCACAATCAAAACCACAAGGTTTATGGCTACAATAGTGAGAGCTGGAATCACAAATGCCAGCAGGGCCTTTGACTCATACCAGTTCAGCCAGCATGCATTTTCTTTGGAAATATAATTTCGCGGTCCAGCTGTTGATGCAACAGTAATGACCGCTATGAGCAAAGGTGCACCATAACCGACTATGAAGGCAATGGCCATCATTTTAGCTCTTGACATCTGAGACAAGACCATGACTGTACGGTAAAAGAGCAACAGTGCTGACATTAACATCCAGAAGAAAAGAGCCAGGTATAAAAAGTGCATGAAGAAAACCACTGGACTGCAGCGGCCCACTGAGGTTGGCTGCTCACTTTCTGCGACTGCAGCTCCAATGATAAAACAGACGTTTGCGATCAGCAGAGACACGGCAATGTTGACTATGGAGACATGTCGCATGTAGGATGTGTCATTTCTTGTCATTGACTTCCACACAATGATCTCAATAATGAGGCACAAAATCAAGCTGGCCATCGAAACAGCTACACCAATGTAAGTTATATAGGCTAAGGCTACATGCTTAATGGAAAACGGTGACATTAGGATTGAAAAAGAGGTTGTGTGGTTGCATTCACATGTAATCTTGCCAGTTTCATTCCCTTCACTTATATAGGGCTTTGCTTCACATCCAGTGGAATCCCATGCATCAAGATTAAAGTTCCAAAAGACACACTGAGGATTTCCCAAAGACTGATCAGTAATGTCAAATGCAAAAGATATGTTGTTAATCGTTTTGTTATCAACGTTAACTACAACAACATCTCCATTGATGCGCACATCTGATTTGCTACTGCCGTTACTACTAGTATCTCGAGTAGGTAGGATTTTGTCAAGAGTTGTGAAGACTATGATGGTTATAGGGGTGGATATAGGAATCTGCGGTATCAGAATCTCAGTAGTTGAGTTTCTCAGGTTTGATATTCCACTATAAAAGGTGCTGTTTGTTACAGTTCTATTCAACTCAATAGATGTTTCATTAATAGTAAACTCGCCATCCGTGAGACGGGCTGTTATGTTCTCAATAGCACTCAGAAGTTCTGTGCTTGTGTTATCTGCTGTGTTATTGTTCAAATTTTCCCATGTATTAAAGGCCAATTCCGAAACAAGGATGTTCACTGTGTTAAGGAAACCCTAAAAATGAAACAGAAAATCATGTTTAGTAAAAATAATTTTTACAATGAACAAATATTTTATTGTTAAAAAAAAGTTTTGATAAGCCACAATTTGACTGATGTCTTTTGTGCTTACACAAAGGATTGTACATACCTCCATCACAGGCTGATTGATGATAATGTTTTGTGAGACATCAGCAATTCTTACAAGTATCCCAACAATTGTTTGGACAGTCAGAGGAGACTGTGTTATCTCATCACCATTCATCTCTGTAACATTACTAAGCTCAGCCACAAACTCTGGTATGCTCTGTGGAACCAAGACCTAAATAATAATGTAAAGATGAAATGTAAATATCAGAAATATTTTAAATAGACAGCTGTTAATTTTGTATTTTTTTATATATAGATTATAAAGATTACCTCAACTTTCTTTTCAAGGTCTTTGATAAGTTGAAGCACACAGTTTGAATCGCCAGTCTCGCTCCAGGTACCCGATATACACTTATAAGTTATGTAGCCTTCTTTGCCTTTTTCACAGGGTCCTTTTGTTTCAGCACCTTCTTTTCCATCTCCAAGCGTTACATTTTTACAGGAAATTTCTGGAGTAAATATTTAATTGAGTTTCAGAAAAAAAGAGAAAAATTATTTGAGCTGAAACAGAAAAACATAGGATGTAAATAATAAAAAACTGAAGGTTCACCTCCTGTTATTTTCTCAACTAATACATTCTTCTTGCCATAATCAAACTGTCGTAGTGTCGTGTTTTTCAGTTGACATATTAAGGTTTCACTCCCACATTTTGTACTCTCAATTTTATGGTTTAGTGTGATGCATTCCTTGCCTGCTTACATAAAAAGTTAAATATAATCATTGGACAACATACTCCAACATGATGAATTCAATAATGCTGTTCAATGCAAATGAAAACTGCACTCAGTAGCTTAAGTATGTACTGTATATACAACCTGAAGTTGTCACTTCATCATATGAAGGTATGTTTGTCCACTCCACTTCATTACTTTTTTCACAACATCTCAGTAAGACAGTCTGGTCAGTACACGCAAATCGTTTCACATCATTATCCACTATGATATTAGGAGATAGTTCAATAACTATGTCTTGCCACTGAATGTGAGGTATTGTCCTGCTTATGATGCATGCATATCTACCTGTAAGTGAAAAAAGATATTCACATTAAGTTGATTTATGTATTTATTCTTTTCTAAAGCAAAACAACAACAACAACAACAACAACAACAATTAATTGGTTTACTCAATGCTGTTTATTTCAAGAATGTTCCTTAAATATGTTAAAACAAAGTAATGTATACCTAGGCACAGTAGGCAGTTATGCTATAGCACAGGGGTAAAAGGTGGACTCTGGTCTGAATTTTGCCTCAAGGACAATCTAATTTGATTGAGACTGGAGTGTGCAGTGAAAGAATTCCCCATATCAGAGGTCACAAATGAGCAGTGCATCAAAACACCCGAGCTGCGTGCGCACCACAAGTGCTCAGGGGCATTTATGCCATGGTGATGATATTTAGGCTCTCTGATCTCCTTTCACACTGCATGTGTTACTTTTGTTATTTATTATAAATGATTTATCTATGCATTTTTTTTTATTCATGTGCCCTAATAATATTTAATCAAAATAATTCCCCCTCCCTCTTGCAAAGATATCTCTTTCTCTCCTCTGATGTGTTTACTGGTGCGAGGGCAGGGCAACCTGTCACTCACATGAGATTGCAGCAACAGCAACAGCAAAGTTCTAATCAATTCCTAACAGACAAACTCAAGTCCCGCCCTATGTTTTTCTTGTTTGTGAAGTCGTTTCACTTGGAAATACATTACAATAAGGAGGAAAAGAATATCATAACTTTCATTTCATGACGACTTCTGAAAAAGAGCTGCAGACAATGCGGCTATTGTAACAGCAGTAACAGCAAATAAATTTATACTATCATTAAAATCATGCAGGAATGGGAATTTAAGTAAAATTATTTTTATCTGTCATATATGGCTCCGACCATTTAAATAACACAAGGTTGTGATAAGTTAACATGGTGCCTAGTTTAGACCACGTTATATTTACACTGCATAATTTTCTGACAGGAAAAAAAAAAAATTTAGAGATGTTATTTTGGCATGAATGGCAAAGAGATGAATGGCAAACAATCTTTAAAATTACTATTAGTAACACTGTTTAACCCTAACCCTGCCTCTGCTAGGAAGAAAATATATAGACCATACATGGAGCTCTTGGATTTTTAACTGAACACTTCTGCTATAGCATTGTAATAGAGCTAACAGGAGTAAAGTTAATAAATGTACTGGCCACTCTTTTCCTCAAAAATGTGAATGAAGATCCAAAATGACAAATTTCTAACCTGTAAATATGTTTGAATCCACATGGTTACACAGTTTATATCCTGTAATTTGAGGTTTGGGTTCCATTCATTGTAAATGAATTAATACATTTTCTTCATGGTAAACTTCGAATAAGCATTTTATATAATTTACGGTCAGAAATATATATATATATATATACAGTCATGGCTAAAAATATCGGCACCCTTGCAATTCTATCAGAAAATGCAACACTTCTCAGAAAATTGTTCCAATTGCAAATGTTTTGGTATTCACGTGCTTATTGTTTTTGTTTGCACTGCAACAACACACAAAAAAAAAAAAAAAAAAAAAAAAACAGAGAAGAAAAGTCAAACTTGATAAAATTTCACACAGAACTCAAAAATGGACTGGACAAAATTATTGGCACCTTGTCAAAATTGTAAGAAATAATTGCTTTTCAAGCATGTGATGCTCCTGTAATGTGTATTTAGACACACCTGTGGAAAGTAACAGGTGTGGGCAATATAGTAATCACACTTGCAACCAGTTAAAATGGAGAAAAGTTGACTCAACCTTTGTGTTGTGTGTCACACTGAGCATGGAGAAAAGAAAGAAGTGTAAAGAGTTGTCTGTGGATTTGAGAGAAAAAATTGTGGAAAAACATGGACAGTCCCAAGGCTACAAGTCCATCTCCAGAGATCTTAATGTTCCTGTGTCCACTGTGCGCAATATCATTAAGAGGTTTACAGCCCATGGCACTGTAGCTAACCTCCCTGGACGTGGATGGAAGAGCAAAATTAATGAAAAATTACAATGAAGGATTGTTCGAATGGTGGATAAAGAACCCAGATTAACTTCCAAACAAATTCAAGCTGATCTGCAGACACAGGGTACAACAGTGTCAGCTCGCACTATCCGTCACCATCTGAATGGAAAGGGACGCTATGGTAGGAGACCCAGGAGGACACCACTGCTGGCACAAAGGCATAAAAAAGCAAGACTGGAGTTTGCCAGAACTTATGTGACAAAACCACAATCCTTCTGGGAGAACGTACTGTGGACAGATGAGACAAAAGTGGAGCTTTTTGGTAAAGGACATCATGGCACTGTTTACAGAAAAAGAAATGAGGCCTTTAAATAAAACAACACAGTCCCTACAGTCAAACATGGTGGAGGTTCAAAGATGTTTTGGGGTTGCTTTGCTGTTTCTGGCACTGGATGCCTTGACTGTGTGAACGGTATCATGAAATCTGATGATTACCAAAGAATTTTGGGGCGCAACGTAGTGGCCAGTGTCAGAAAGCTGCGTCTCCACCAGAGGTGATGGGTCTTCCAGCAGGACCCGAAACACACTTCAAAAAGCACTCAGAAATGGTTACAAACAAAGCGCTGGAGAGTTCTGAAATGGCCAGCAATGAGTCCAGATCTGAATCCCATAGAACACCTGTGGAAAGATCTCAAAACAGCAGTTTGGAGAAGGCATCCTTCAAATCTGAATGACCTGGAGCAGTTTGCAAAAGAAGAGTGGTCCAAAATTCCAGTAGAGAGGTGTAAGAAACTCATTCATGGTTACAGGAAGCGACTGATTTCAGTTATTTTTTCCAAAGGGGGTGCTACCAAATATTAAGTTAAGGGTGCCAATAATTTTGTCCAGTACATTTTTTGGGTTCTGTGTGGAATCATATCAGATTTGACTTTTCTTCTCAGTTTTTTTTTTTTTTGTGTGTTGTTCCAATGCAAAAAACAAAAAAACAAAACGTGAGCACCAAAACATTTGCAACTGCAACAATTTTCTGAGAAGGGTTGCATTTTTTGACAGAATCGCAAGGGTGCCAATATTTTTGGCCATGACTGTATATATATATATATATATATATATATATAATCTCATTATGAAATATTTTTTTTTCTCTAATACATGTTGGCCACAATTAATGGTACCTTTATTCAATACTTTTTGCATCATCATTTTGCCAATATAGCAGCTCTGAATCTTCATGTGTAATACTTGATAAGTTTGGAGAACACCTGACAAGAGATCAGAGACCATTCCTTCATCCAGAATCACTCCAGACCCTTTAGATTCCCAGCTCCATGTTGGTGCTTCTTCTCTTCAGTTCACCCCAATCATTTTCTGTTGGGTTCAGGCCAGAGGGCTGGGATGGCCATGGCAGAATATTTGTTTTGTGCTCAGTGACCCATTTTTGTTTTTATTTTGATGTTTGTTTTTGGATCATTGGTGTATTGCAACAATACACCAATACCACGGTTCGGTTCGGTTCGGTTCACGGTTTTGGAGCCACGGTTCGGTTTGGTTTTGCTGTGGGGGTAGGATTCATGGCATGGCACCAGCAATGCTAAAGAACGCTATTCACTTTTAACTTAACAATAATAACAACATCTCCAAGATGCTTCAAGAAACCTACCTGCAAAGCTACAGTACTGTTAAAACTTGTATAAAAACTTGCTATAAAATGAGGATGCTGTCAAAAATAATGTCATAAATAGATTTTCTTTATCAATGAACTTCTATTAACTGAATTAGATCAAAATTTGGTGTGACCATCCTTTGCGTTTAAAGCAGCTTTTACCCTAGGTGCACTTGCGCATAGTTTTTCACGTAGCTTTGCAGGTAAGTCTCTTGAAGCATCTTGTAGACGTTGCCACAGTTCTTCTGGATTTAGTCTGTCTCAGTTTGTTCTGCTTCTTCATGTCATTCCAGACATATTGGATGATGATGAAATCACTGGCTGTTTTCAGACTCAAATAAAATAAAAATCTCACTAGATTATTACAATTAATGGCAAAATGAAAGTTTGTAAATTTGAAACTGATATTTCCTACTGACACACTACAGCAAAAGATAGAAATAAATAACCGATTAAACCGAACCGTGACATCAAAACTGAGGTGCGTACCAAACCATCATGGTTGTGTACCATTACACCCTTAATATATATATATATATATATATATATATATATATATATATATATATATATATATATATATATATATATGTACTGTGTGTGTGTGTGTATATATATATATATATATATATATATATATATATATATATATATATATATACACACATTGAACAAAATTATAAACGCAACACTTTTGTTTTTGCCTATATTTTTCATGAGCTGAACTCAAAGATCTAAGACTTTTTCTATGTACACAAAAGGCCTATTTCTCTCAAATATTGTTCACAAATCTGTCTAAATCTGTGTTAGTGAGCACTTCTCCTTTGCCGAGATAATCCATCCACTTCACAGGTGTGGCATATTAAGATGCTGATGAGACAGCATGATTATTGCACAGGTGTGCCTTAGGCTGCCCACAATAAAAGGCCACTCTAAAATGTGCAGTTTTATCACACAGCACAATGCCACAGATGTCGCAAGTTTTGAGGGAGCATGCAATTGGCATGCTGACTGCAGGAATGTCCACCAGAGCTGTTGCCCGTGAATTGAATGTTCATTTCTCTACCATAAGGCGTTTCAGAGAATTTGGCAGTACATCCAACCAGCCTCACAACTGCAGACCACGTGTAACCACACCAGCCCAAGACCTCCACATCCAGCATCTTCACCTCCAAGATCATCTGAGACCAGCCACCCGGACAGCTGCTGTAACAATCGGTTTGCATAACCAAAGAATTTCTGCACAAACTGTCTCTGTTTCATGGATGAATCCCGGTTTTCACTGTACAGGGCAGATGGCAGACAGCGTGTATGGCGTCGTGTGGGTGAGCGGTTTGCTGATGTCAACGTTGTGGATCGAGTGGCCCATGGTGGTGGTGGGGTTATGGTATGGGCAGGCGTATGTTATGGACAACGAACACAGGTGCATTTTATTGATGGCATTTTGAATGCACAGAGATACCGTGATGAGATCCTGAGGTCCATTTTCCTGGACATTTTCCTTGCACGATTCTCCAGCAAGGCTTCCAGTATCGTGAAGGACCCCACCCACCTCTCCCACAACCTCTTCCAGCTCCTGCCATCAGGTAGAAGGTACCGGAGTATCAAAGCTCGCTCTGTCAGATTGCTCAACAGCTTTTTTCCCCAGGCTGTAAGAGCTCTGAACTCCAATCTCCCTGTCCCCCTCTGAAACCATGAACACCTCAGCCCCACCCACAATTTTCCTAAGTGCAATTCTGAGTGTGCTACACACAGGTGAGTGGGCTATAGAAACCACCTGTAGTAACACACTCATCCCACTATATGCACACCAGACACTTTCTATAAACACTCCCTGCTACAAAGACTCAATAAGATAATATATGTTTACTTGAGCATTGCACTACAAAATAATGTTTACGTGAGCATTGCACTACAAAATAATGTTTACGTGAGCATTGCACTACAAAATCTTTTTGCACTATGCGCTGCTTCACATAAAATCTCCCTTCTGCACAACAATTTAATGTACAAAATATATTTTTTTGCACAATTTCATGTACAGATATCTCTTTTGCACAATTTCATGTACAGTATTTATGTAAAGTTGTTGTACAGTCTCAGTTTGTGTATGTGTAGTCAACTAGGTATAGTAGTTATAGTATTTATAGTATATGTATAGTCAGATGGTTAACTGTTGTATAGCTCTATTGTTTCTCCTATACTTGCATTGTTGTATGTTTATCTTATGTTTAACTAGTATGTAACACCGTGGTCCTGCGAGACATGACATTTCGTTCCACTATATGTCCACACATGTAGCAGAATGACAATAAAGCTTGACTTGACTTGACTTGACTTGACTTGTTGTGCCATTCATCCACAACCATCACCTCATGTTGCAGCATGATAATGCACGGCCCCATGTTGCAAGGATCTGTACACAATTCCTGGAAGCTGAAAAGATCCCAGTTCTTGCATGGCCAGCATACTCACCGGACATGTCACTCATTGAGCATGTTTGGGATGCTCTGGATCGGCGTATACGACAGCGTGTTCCAGTTACTGACAATATCCAGCAACTTCGCATAGCCATTGAAGAGGAGTGGACCAACATTCCACAGACCACAATCAACAACCTGATCAACTCTATGCGAAGGAGATGTGTTGCACTGCGTGAGGCAAATGGTGGTCACACTAGATACTGACTGGTTTTTGGACCCCCCCCCAATACAGTAAAACTGCACATTTTAGAGTGGCCTTTTATTGTGGGCAGCCTAAGGCACACCTGTGCAATAATCATGTTGTCTAATCAGCATCTTGATATGCCACACCTGTGAGGTGGATGGATTATCTTGGCAAAGGAGAAGTGCTCACTAACACAGATTTAGACAGATTTGTGAACAATATTTGAGAGAAATAGGCCTTTTGTGTACATAGAAAAAGTCTTAGATCTTTGAGTTCAGCTCATGAAAAATGGTGGCAAAAACAAAAGTGTTGCATTTATAATTTTGTTCAGTGTATATTCAGAATTTTTGAACATAACATTCAAAAATTTCAATACAAACAACAAACAGAACACAGTCTAAGTTGACTATAAGTTAGAGCAAACAAAAAAATGTCAAACGTTGATTTAAATTCAAATATAGTAGAAGCAGATCTGACAAACAAAGATAGTTCAATAGCTTTGGGCCAAATACACAAAAGCATTAATCCACACAACTTTAATTGTGGCCTAGGACCAGTCAACATATAAGACAAAGACACATGATGTGTGACTCACCACTGTCTCTCTCAATGACACTGCTCACAGTAAGAGTTCTAGCATCATCTGAAGTGGAGTATCTTGTTTTTGAGACTTGTTCAGGTACAGTCCATGTCACTTTGTCTTCAGCAGAAGCTTGGCATCTCAGCACCATATCTTGTTGAGGGTACCATTTGTCCTCAGTAAGGTTCAATTGTACTGAAAGTAAAGCCCATAAAACTTATTTTAACTTATTATTTTGGTCCTTTTTACAAGCCATACTCATGCTTATAATGTACAAACTGGCATATTATGTGAAACAAAATAATGTGAGTAACATAAAAGGTGGAAAACAAATAAAACAAACAACAACAAAAATAAATAATTAAGCTGCAGTTAAGGGCCAAGCACTACAGAAGCAAGAGAGGCAGCAAGCATCAGACCAGCTGTAGCAATGAGTAACTGAAGCCATTTTAAGGCTTACAAGCACTAATAATATGATTTAATGGCTTTTAACTTTTTTTCAATAGGTGGCACTATTATAAAATCAACATGGTGTGTTTTGTGTGAGGATTTGTAAAAATTAGAATTTTAATACAAAATTCTAAATGGCACCCAAAATAGCTGACATGCAAAAATTGGGTATAGCTTGACTCTGCACCAAATCTAAAGAGACAGGTTTTGTGCTATTTGGCCAAACCATTCAGAAGTTATAAGGCAAAAATAGCCATTTTAAATATCTCCTGACCACTAGGTGGTGCTGTGTCAAAACGGTGCAGGTAGCCTCAGGTCATGGATATTATAACACACACCAAGTTTGGTCTCAATACGCTAAACTATTGCGGAGATATAGCCCCATATCCATTTTTGTATGTTCTTCATCAAATTCGTTCATGCATTATTCGAGACTGGTTTGACTAATCAATTTGAATTCCATAAGTTATTGCCAGCATGGTCTGGAGATGATCTGAGCCAATTTTGGTGAAAATCAGACAAACTGTCTAGGATGAGTTCGAAAAAGTAGGTTTTCCAAACTAGTAAAAATTGTAAAAAATCTTGATCGTAGAATTTTAAATTTTGGTGTTCATTTGACTCAGCATGAGCCAAGGAATCAGAGGAAAAAAATTTTTCCATCTTAAATTTACGGTTCAAAAGATATTAGCATTAACATAAGTGAAAATTTGGACAGTTGGTGGCGCTTGAGTGATTGAGTTAGAGACTCCAAACTTGTAATGGTTAATGTAGAGACTGTCCTCTATCAATGTGCCAAATTTCATAACTTTCCCACAAGTGGTTCTATGGGCTGCCATAGACACAACTGCAGAAGAAGAATGTCAACGGATACAATAGGTGCCTACGCACCTTCGGTGCTTGGCCCCTAAATATGATAGAACTAATAAAAACTATGTTTTTAAGATTAGGTACTGACTACCTTACCACTTTCAGCAAAATCATTCGCGGATACAGTGAAACCTTGGGATGTCAGAGTGGTAGCAACCTGTGTGTTTGCTTTTGCAAATTCAGCGATGTCTTGGCTATTGGCTGTTGCAATTGTGTAGTCTGCAATAATGCTACCAGGCCTACAAACACAAGTCACAACAATAAGAACACAGTTTTAACACAAGGTTTAAAGACCAAAATTGACCTTTGGAGTGAATGTTTAAATTGAAGACCTTACCTGAAGCGAATGACTTTTACAGAACCTATTCTGTAAGCAGACACAGATTTGTAACTTTCTTCAACCTGTACAAAGTAAGAGTTACCAGCACTATATTAGGAAGTGCACCTTACTGTACCTTTGATAAAACTTAAATAAAAGTATGTTGTTTTCATGATGAAATTACTTTGTGGCAATAACAAGAGATATAGACTAAAGAAAAAGAGCACACAGAAAATGATCTTTCTTTGGGCAGCATTACAGTCTTTAAACAGACTGTATCTTTATGGCAAATGAACAGTTGATTATTTATTTAATGTGACTAAGCATGGCAGTTAGTCATATATCCTCAGGAAAAGGCTCTCTTCTGGCCAGCACTCTGAGAAGTTAGACATTTGAATGTGACATTAGCATGAATTAATAATAAATTAATAATAAACTTATTTGCCTAAAAAAGTACTATTTATTACTCTGTATTAGAAATCTTCCAGTAATCATTCCAGAGAGATTTTTAAGCATAAAAAATTAATACATTTTATATACAAAATATGAAATACTCACCGCTAACTGAATTTTTTCAGCATAGAGTTTGTACTTCTCATCACTGGCGTTGTTGAGACTGATAGAATAATCTAGACCTATTCTCATTGACATTTTAAGAACTGTAACAACTTAAAAAAAAAAAAAAAACATTTATGACCATCAGTGGGGCAAAGTAATGGCAGTGAATGCAAAAACACATGAACAGAGATACAAAGAATCTCTGTATACTTTCAACCTGTTATGGATCAAATTGATTAATAGATGAATCAAATCAAATGATTTCTTAGCATCTAGTGAATGTGTTCATAAATATATGTGTTGTATCTTTATAGAACAATGTGTTGTCATACATGTATTGTAATTTTATGGAACAACTAATAATGACATAGTGCTAATAATACAATATCAAATATTTGTCATTTGGGCTGTCTTAGATTAAGCTGTATATACAGTTTAAGTCAAAAGTTTACATTCACCTTGCAGAATCTGTAAAATGTTAATTATTTACCAAAATAAGAGGGATCATACAAAATGCATGTTATTTTTTATTTAGTACTGACCTGAATAAGATATTTCACATCAAAGACATTTACATATGTGACCCTGGACCACAAAACCAGTCTTAAGTGTCAAATTTTCAAAATTGAGATTTATATATCATCTGAAAGCTGAATAAATAAGCTTTCCATTGATATATGGTTTGTTAGGATAGGGCAATATTTGACCGAGATCTGGAATCTGAGGGTGCAAAAAATCAAAATATTGAGAAAATCGTCTTTAAAGTTGTCCAAATGAAGTTCTTAGCAATGCAAATTACTAATCAAAAATTAAGTTTTGATATATTTACCGTAATAAATTTACAAAATATCTTCATGGAACATGATCTTTACTTAACATCCTAATGATTTTTGGCATAAAAGAAAAATCTATAATTTTGACCCATATAATGTATTTTTGGCTATTCCTACAAATATACCCCAGCGACTTAAGACTGGTTTTGTGGTCCAGGGTCACATATAGTCCACAAGAGAAAATTATAGTTGAATTTATTAAAAATAACCCCATTCAAAAGTTTACATACACTTGATTCTTAATACTCTGTTGTTACCTGAATGATCCACAGCTGTGTTTTTTGTTTAGTGATAGTTGTTCATGGGTCCCTTGTTTGTCCTGAACAGTTAAACTGCCCACTGTTCTTCAGAAAAATCCTTTGGGTCCACACAAATCCTGTGGTTTTTCAGCATTTTTGTGTATTTGAACTAGTGCTGTCAAATGATTAATCGCGATTAATCGCATCCAAAATAAAAGTTTTTGTTTACATAATATATGTGTGTGTGCTGTGTATATTTATTATGTATATATAAATACAAACATGCATGTATATATTTAAGAAAAATATGTTAGGTTTATATATTAAATATATTTATATATAATATAAAATATAAAAATATAAATGTATATGTAAATATTTCCAAAATATATGCTGTATGTGAGTGTATGTATATATACATAATAAATATACACAGTATACACACATATATGTAAACAAAAACTTTTATTTTGGATGCGATAAATCGCGATTAATCATTTGACAGCACTAATTTGAACCCTTTCCAGCAATGACTGTATGATTTTGAGATCCATCTTTTCACACTGAGGACAACTGAGGGACTCATATGCAAATATTACAGGTTCAAATGCTCATTGATGCTCCAGAAGGAAAAACCATGCATTAAAAGCCAGGGGTGTAAACTAAAAGAATGAAGATGTGTACATTTTTCTTATTTTGCCTAAATATAATTTTTTTTTTTTTTTTTTTTTTTTTTTTCATGTAGTACTGCCCTTCAGAAGCTACAGAAGATACTTACATGTTTCCCAGAAGACAAAATAAGTGAAATTTACCCTGATCTTCAAATTCAAAAAGTTCCCTCCCTGGCTCTTAATGCATTGTGTTTCCTTCTGGAGCATCAGTGAGTGTTTGAACCTTCTGTAATAGTTGCATTTGAGTCCCTCATTTGCCCTCAGTGAGAAAAGATGAATCTCAATTACACAGTCACTGTTGGAAAGGATTCAAATACACAAAAATGCTGAAAAACCACAGAATTTGTTAAGTCAAGTCACCTTTATTTATATAGCGCTTTTAACAATACAGATTGTGTCAAAGCACTTAACAGTATCAAATTGGAGGATAGAATGTCAATAATGTATAATGATAAGATTAAACACTCAATTTTCAGTTAATGGCATTTCATTATTGAATTCAGAGATGTCATTGTTTAGCTCAGTCTAGCTTAAATAGTATCTGTGAAATCAAATTGACAATAATTGCTAGAAATTAAGTCCCCATTTGTTTCGGTATTGTTAACTAAACTAAACTAAAACTATTATAATTAAACTGAAGTAATTTCCAGTAACTGAAATAAAATAAATTAATAAAATGAAATAAAATGTTTGATGAAAAATTCAAATTAGAAATGTGGCCTTAATTGGCAAGTTGAGCTACTAAAATTAAAATCTATTAAAACTATATCAAAATGTTAAATAAATAAATAAATAAATAAATAACAAACATGACAAAAGCATATACAATTGTTAAATATAAAACAAAATAAATAAATAAATAAATAAAATGACAAAAAGCAAATAAAATTACTAAATGTAAAACTAAACTAAAAAAAAAAGCTAATTAAAAATAGCAATAAATACTATAATAGTATATAAATAATACTAAAATAACAATGGCCAATTGAAATTGCAATGGCAATTGTCTTATACTGAAATGTTTTATTTCTAATATATGTAGATAATTATTGCTGTGTATTATGTAGTTTATCCTTTTATTGGACCATATAAATGTATACATTTAGTAAAACAGTGTCTTAGTTATGTTTATTAACTACATTGTTAATGTGTTTTACTTCTTGAATTTTGAATGTAACTTGACTCTTTGATTCAAATGATACTTATTCAAGGAAAGACACAAAAAAAAAAAAAAAAAAAAAAAAAAAGTCCAGGGTGCTCAGGGAGTTCAATAAGATATTTGAAGGTGTTCTTTGGAGTCGGGAATTCAAATGAATATAAAAAAAAAAGGAAATCCAATGCACTCTTCTTCAAAATTATTAAAAATTCTTTATTATACTGACTATTTCATGACAGAGAACCAAAAGACATGGGAAGAAGCAACCTTCCCGTGGTTGCTTCTTCCCATGTCTTTCAGTTCTCTATCATGAAATAGTCAGTACAATAGAGACTTATTCAAGATTCACCTAAAGATTTTTTTTTAAGTTATTCTGACAAGTCATATACATAAAGACCTACACATCTATTTGAAAAATCAGCAAATGATCACATCCAGGTATCTCGAAAGAGCCTCAGTTCAAATCCGTCAGTTCAACAAGCGCAAAACTCACTGCAAGGTGAAAAACCACAGAATTTGTGGGATTTGAAGGAATTTTCAAAAGAACAGCGGGCAGTTTAACTGTTCAGGACAAACAAGGGACTCATGAACAACTATCACTAAACAAAAAAACAAAACAAACAACAACAACAACAACAACAACAAAAAACCTGCTGTGGTTAATTCAGGTAACAACACAGTATTAAGAATCAAGTGTGTGTAAACTTTCGAACGGGGTAATTTTTATAAATTCAACTATTATTTTCTCTTGTGGACTATATTTAAATATCTTATTCAGGTCAGTACTAAATAAAAATAACATGTATTTTGTATGATCCTTCTTATTTTGGTAAAGTAATTAACATTTTGCAGATTCTGCAAGGTGTATGTATACTTCTGGTGTCAAATGTATATAGGGTACAACGAGGCTAAAGGCCCACCTTAAGAAAAAATGTGCTATTCACCTTAAGAAAAAATGTGCTATTCACTGTGCCTAAAATGTATAATTGCAGAAAAAAATATATACGTTGTATTGAACATTAATGGAGCAACAGATTTTGTGTGAAAATAAATCATTCAAGCTGTTTATTTTGTTTAAAAATTGTATAAATGTATGAGGTGGCAAGGGGGGCCTTTTACCCCACACAGGAGGTAAAAGGCTCACCAGCATGGGGTAAAAGGCACACGGTATTGATACAAATACTCCAGCTAAAATAAGTTTTGTTTTTTTTGTTTTTTAAATAATGTCTAAATTAATACTTGTTCAAAACAATCACTTTAGCAAAGTTTGTACTATTTTATGCTTATTTTGAAAAATAAAAGAAGATTTTTTTTGTTCAATAAATATACTGTCATTAAAATATGTTAATGTAAAAAATATATTTTAAAATACTGAAAAAAAATCATTTTAATAAGTTAAGATTCTGAAAGCATTGAAGGAGATCCAATAATAATTGAATATATATTTACAGTAGTAACAACAAATTATATTTTATTGTATGATATGATTAATATCATGTTTCTAAATATGATGGTTTCATTCTAAACATGGTGATTATCTCTAATATGGACACCCAACATAATATATGATATTTACCATCTGAATCTAACCATGTCATGTCAACAAATGGAAAAGTCAGCCATCTATTAATTGTCATGTTAATTACTGTGCGCCTTTAGCCCCAACAGCAGGGGCGCTTTTTACCCCAAATACCATACTTTTACATATTCTTTCGTTATTTAAAAACTGTTGCTTTAATTATCTTAAACAAAACTGAAAATCAAAGAAGACCTTTGTCTCAAAATATATGCATTAATTTTAGCAATTCTGATTTGCTACTTAAATCTACAACATTTAATAAAACATAAAATATTATATCAAGTAAGCACAGAATCATCTTTGCACTGCTGCGTGCGATCAGACAGATATACCCGTGCATCTTGAAAAGCGAATGTTTTGGAAAGTGCTACGCCATGTTTTTTGTGCCATCTAGTGATTTAGAAGAAAATAATATCAAAGGCACCTTTTACCCCGGGGTGCCTTTAGCCCCGTTGTACCCTACCTATATTTTGTCCTCTTAAATAAATACACTTTGTGGCATATCATTTTTTTTAACAGTACATACCTGGAATGGGTGTAACTGCGTTTATAGTTGCAGTAGGTATTGCAGTAGGTATTTCAGTTTTAGTGGTTGTTGTAGGTATTGTAGCAGGTGTTGTAGTTGTAGTGGTTGTTGTAGGTATTGTAACAGGTGTTGTAGTTGTAGTGGTTGTTGTAGGTATTGTAGCAGGTGTTGTAGTTGTAGTGTTTGTTGTAGGTATTGTAGCAGCTGTTGTAGTTGTAGTGGTTGTTGTAGGTATTGTAGCAGCTGTTGTAGTTGTAGTGTTTGTTGTAGGTATTGTAGCAGCTGTTGTAGTTGTAGTGTTTGTTGTAGGTATTGTAGCAGCTGTTGTAGTTGTAGTGTTTGTTGTAGGTATTGTAGCAGCTGTTGTAGTTGTAGTGTTTGTTGTAGGTATTGTAGCAGCTGTTGTAGTTGTAGTGGTTGTTGTAGGTATTGTAGTAGGTGTTGTTGGTGCTGGTGGCAATGAAAACAAAACTGCTGGTGTGAACTCTGCTATTCTTTACTATTGAGAACGATTTTTAGAACTACATCTTTATCAATATCTTTATAGTTATTGTCCTTGGTGTGAACGGGGTTTAAATCAGCGAAAAATTGTGTAGTGTATTCCAGGCTTTAAATATCATTCAGTAAGTTGGCTTTCTCAAGCCAACTTAACAAGCAGAAAAGACAGTAGTATCTTGGTTGTACCTATAATTGCTTTTTTTTGTTTTGTTTTTTTCCTAAACATGGTAACAATAAATCCATTAATGTCTGCATTTATATAACTTCTTGAATTGCATGACGCCAACTATCAAATTTATCTTAAAAAGTTAAAGTTAATAATGAATTAGGTATTTTTGTGACTGACATATGTGATTTGAAAAACGTGCACAGCTCCTCCTTGACAAAAAACATACTCCTCACTGCAGAGTAGGGAGTTCTGTCTTTCAATTAAAACGAAATACAAAAATACTATACAAAAACGAAAATAAAAAATACACTAAAAATTTTCACAAAATTGTTTTCACATTTCTGATTGTGTCACATCAGAAATGTTTGCATTTGTGTAATTTCTTGAATTACAACAAGAACATTTCTTATAAAAAATTGCAATGTTTGCAGCTAAATTCTGTGTTAAATCAGTAATTCACTTCATTACTGTACATGGGACTGATATCAAAATTTCTATTCTAATAATTGTAAAAAGGCTATAGTATAAGTTTATTGTCATCAAATACATTTTGTGGTGTATCAGTTTTTTTTAACAGAACATACCTGTAGTTGTTGTAAGTGTAGGTGTAGGTAAAGTTACAGTAGGTGTTGGTGATGGTACTGCAGAAAAAAAAAGAGAGAACCAAATGCACTTTTAAAAATTTTAAAAGTAATATTTAAAGTTATATCTTAAAAAGATGACACTAACAGTGAAGAAAATCTGTTGTAGTTGTAGTAGGTGTTGTTACAGCAGTTGTTGGTGGTATGCAGAAAAAAATCAAAATGAGAGTAAACAACCAAATAAACCTTTATAATTTCAAAATGTAATAGTTATAACAGTAAAATGCAATTTATTTCTTAAAAAGATGACACCAACAATCAAACTTTATACTTAATATCAACAGTTAAAGGTATTAAAGGTAGTTAAATGTTTATAAATTGCTACCTATATTTTGCCCCTACAAGCTCTGAAGCAGCCTTAGTGTTTCTGTAATGTGATGTGATGATTTATGTGATGCAAAACAAGTTAATGATGTTTGAGCAAAGCCAGAGTTTCAGGTAAGTCTGTTTGAAGCTTGTGTTATTAACCTGATTAAACTGCAAGATCAATAAAAGATCAAAAAGGAGGAAGCAACCTACTCTGTTTTGAGTAATGGTTACTGGACATTGCAAATTTTTTCAATAATTGCACTGAATGTTAACTGTTTATTTGGCTCTACATAAAAAAACAAACAAAAAAAAATCACTTGCAAAACTTCATGATAAAAACACATACACCTAAATGAAAAACAATTAATGAAAAAATATGGAACTCTGAAAATAATCTGCATCTTTAAGCAACAAACCTTAATAGACTTAATACTAACATTTACATCTTTGAGCAACACCTCATACTTTGTTTTTGACTACACATATATTGGTAATGTTACTGCTGACACTGAATCAGATTCAGAATTAACCAAAAGCAAAAACAAACAAACAAAAAATAAACTATAAGCCTCCCACTCTTCCTTTTCTTTGTAATCTATTGGTCCTACTGTATAAGCATTAGCTGTAACTCATTCTTTGGCATTTTTAGAGTGCTTCATTTACAAAAACGAAATACACAATCGCTTGAATACACAGTAAACTAAAATCTGAATACAGAATGTACCTGTACATGTTATTCATTGCTTTAGCTGTCAATCTTACCTTTGCATGTGTTACTGCTGTTTATAGGGAGGTTTGGGTCTGTTACAATATATCCAATCTTGCACGAGCAATTGTAACTTCCAACAGTGTTGTTGCAGATTGAGTTTGGACCACAGACGTCTGATATCTCAACACATTCATCCACATCTATAATAAAAGGAAGTTACAGGAAAAATGACAGTTTGTGTTACTTATATGTGAAGGTCAAATCAATCTTTGACATCTTTACAATAGAATGCATCATTTACAAATATGAAATCCAAAGTCAAAATCATAATAAACTCACAACAATAAACAACAAAATCACATTAATAAACAATAAACACTTTGAGTTTGGACCACAGACGTCTGATATCTCAACACATTCATCCACATCTATATTAAAAGAAGTTACAGGAAAAATAACAGTTTGTGTCACTCATTGATATGTGAAGGTCATATGTGAAGGTCAACTCATTCTTTGACATCTTTATAACAGAATGCTTCATTTACAAAAATGAAATCCAAAGTAAAAATCACATCAATGAGCTCTAGCTAATTATTCATGGTTAAAGTATGCACAAATCTAATTGTAAAATGTACCTCTACACGTGTTAATGATGCTGATGGGGAGACTTGAGTTTGTTGCAGTGAATCCATTCAGACATGAGCAATTGTAACTTCCCTTTTCATTTGTGCAGTTAGCATTTGAACCACAGACAGATGAACTGAACAGACATTCATTTATATCTGTAGGGAAGAACACAATATTTTTTACAATTAGCAATTATTTAAAAACAGTTTAATTTCATCAAATTTTAATAGTACGACTCTGGCCTGCAGACTGATGGTGAGTCAAAACATTTATTAATATCTAATGTAAAATATTTGAAAGTGAACGGTTACAGCTGACAGAAGATTAAGACAATACAAACAGTGACCATGAAACAGTAAGGGCTTCAGCGCTTCAGAGCTTCTGCTGTCAATCATACCTTCACATGTGTTATTGCTGTTTATAGGGAGGTTTGGATCTGTAACATTATATCCACTCAAGCATGAGCAATTGTGACTCCCAACAGTGTTGTTGCAGATTGAGTTTGGACCACAGACATGTGATATCTCAACACATTCATCCACATCTATAATAAAAGGAAGTTACAGGAAAAATAACAGTTTGTGTCACTCATTGATATGTGAAGGTCAACTCATTCTTTGACATCTTTATAACAGAATGCTTCATTTACAAAAATGAAATCCAAAGTAAAAATCACATCAATGAACTCTGGCTAATTATTAATGGTTAAAGTCCACACAAATCTAATTGTAAAATGTACCTCTACATGTGTTAATGATGCTGATGAGGAGACTTGAGTTTGTTGCAGTGAATCCATTCAGACATGAGCAATTGTAACTTCCCTTTTCATTTGTGCAGTTAGCATTTGAACCACAGAAAGATGAACTAAACAGACATTCATTTATATCTGTAGGGAAGAACACAATATTTTTTACAATTAGCAATTATTTAAAAACAGTTTAATTTCATGAAATTTTAATAGTACGACTCTAGCCTGCAGACTGATGGTGAGTCAAAACATTTATTAATATCTAATGTAAAATATTTGAAAGTGAACGGTTACAGCTGACAGAAGATTAAGACAATACAAACAGTGACCATGAAACAGTAAGGGCTTCAGCGCTTCAGAGCTTCTGCTGTCAATCATACCTTCACATGTGTTATTGCTGTTTATAGGGAGGTTTGGGTCTGTTACATTATATCCACTCATGCACAAGCAATTGTGACTCCCAACAGTGTTGTTGCAGATTGAGTTTGGACCACAGACGTCTGATATCTCAACACATTCATCCACATCTATAATAAAAGGAAGTTACAGGAAAAATAACCGTTTGTGTCACTCATACATATGTGAAGGTTAACTCATTTTTTTGACATCTTTACAGTAGAATACTAAGGGCCAGATTTACTAACAGCTTACAGATACATTCAACAGACATTCATTTATTTTATATGTAGGAAAGAACACAATATTTTTACAATAAGCAATTATTTAAAAGTAGTTTAATTTCATGGAATTCTAACAGTAGGACTCTGGACCACACGCTGACGCGGAGTCAAAACATTTATGAATATCTAATATACAATAATTGATAGTGAAAGGTTACAGTTGACAGAAGATTAAGGCAATTCAGTGACAGTAAGATAGTAAGAGCTTCAAAGCTTAAACGGTCAATCTTACCTTCACATGTGTTACTGCTGTTTATAGGGAGGTTTGGATCTGTTACATTATATCCACTCATGCACGAGCAATTGTAACTCCCAACAGTGTTGTTGCAGATTGAGTTTGGACCACAGACACCTGATATCTCAACACATTCATCCACATCTATAATAAAAGGAAGTTACAGGAAAAATAACCGTTTATGTCACTCATATATATGTGAAGGTCATTTCATTCTTTGACATCTTTATAACAGAATGCTTCATTTACAAAAATGAAATCCAAAGTAAAAATCACATCAATGAACTCTAGCTAATTATTCATGGTTAAAGTATGCACAAATCTAATTGTAAAATGTACCTCTACATGTGTTAATGATGCTGATGGGGAGACTTGAGTTTGTTGCAGTGAATCCATTCAGACATGAGCAGTTGTAACTTCCCTTTTCATTTGTGCAGTTAGCATTTGAACCACAGACAGATGGACTGAACAGACATTCATTTATATCTGTAGGGAAGAACACAATATTTTTTACAATTAGCAATTATTTAAAAACAGTTTAATTTCATGAAATTTTAATAGTACGACTCTGGCCTGCAGACTGATGGTGAGTCAAAACATTTATTAATATCTAATGTAAAATATTTGAAAGTGAACGGTTACAGCTGACAGAAGATTAAGACAATACAAACAGTGACCATGAAAAAGTAAGGGCTTCAGCGCTTCAGAGCTTCTGCTGTCAATCATACCTTCACATGTGTTACTGCTGTTTATAGGGAGGTTTGGATCTGTTACATTATATCCACTCAAGCATGAGCAATTGTAACTCCCAACAGTGTTGTTGCAGATTGAGTTTGAACCACAGACACCTGATATCTCAACACATTCATCCACATCTATATTAAATGAAAAATACACTCATAATTATGTGAAGGTCAGCTCATTTTTTGACATCTTTACAATAGAATACTTAATTTACCAAAATTAAATCCATTTACATATCTCCATGGGAAAAAAAATAAAATAAGTAAATATTAAAATAAGCAACTATCCAAAAAAATTATGCAGTTAAAATTAACAGCACAAGAAGCTTCCACTGTAACTGTAACACTGAGAGTTTGGCCCACACACTGATGGTGAGTCAAGACACTAATGCATATTTGAAATAAAATCATTGGTAAAGTGAAAGGTTACAGTTGAAGGCTGAAGATTCAGGCAGTACAAACAATAACAAACTGTTCTGAGCTTCAGCTGTCAATCCTACCTTGACACGTGTTATTGCTGTTTATAGGGAGGTTTGGGTCTGTTACATTATATCCACTCATGCACGAGCAATTGTAACTCCCAACAGTGTTGTTGCAGATTGAGTTTGGACCACAGACGTCTGATATCTCAACACATTCATCCACATCTATATTAAATGGAAGTTGCATATAAATAACAGTTTGTGCCACTCATTGTTATGTGAAGGTCAACACATTCTTTGACATCTTTACAACAGAATGCTTAATTTACAAAAATTAAATCCAAAGTAAAAATCACATCAATAAACTCTAGCTAATTATTCATGGTTAAAGTCCACACAAATCTGAATCAAAATTTATCTGCTTGCAGTGTATCAGTTATGCTTGTCAGCGAAGTGAATGAAAAACAAATACATGGTTTGATCTATTCATACGTCATCAGTAGCAACATCATTGGAATGAATAGCAACAACAAATTGGAACTGAGAAAGATCAAGACTTTTAAACGCAAAAGACCAGAAAACCATGATTTTGAAATCTTTGTGCAACTGTATACAACAGACCTCCATAATAAAACATTTTGAGCAGAAATTAGTAATGTTACTGTTGACACTGTATTACACAGAAACAAACTAACAAAAATTAATTGTATGCCTGTCATTCCTTACTTTCTTTGTCATGTATTTGTACTATGATCAATAGCTGTCAATCTTACCTTTGCATGTGTTACTGCTGTTTATAGGGAGGTTTGGATCTGTTACATTATATCCACTCATGCACGAGCAATTGTGACTCCCAACAGTGTTGTTGCAGATTGAGTTTGGACCACAGACGTCTGATATCTCAACACATTCATCCACATCTATAATAAAAGGAAGTTACAGGAAAAATAACCGTTTATGTCACTCATACATATGTGAAGGTTAACTCATTTTTTTGACATCTTTACAGTAGAATACTAAGGGCCAGATTTACTAACAGCTTACAGATACATTCAACAGACATTCATTTATTTTATCTGTAGGGAAGGACACAACATTTTTACAATAAGCAATTATTTAAAAGTAGTTTAATTTCATGGAATTCTAACAGTAGGACTCTGGACCACACGCTGACGCGGAGTCAAAACATTTATGAATATCTAATATACAATAATTGATAGTGAAAGGTTACAGTTGACAGAAGATTAAGGCAATTCAGTGACAGTAAGATAGTAAGAGCTTCAAAGCTTAAACGGTCAATCATACCTTCACATGTGTTACTGCTGTTTATAGGGAGGTTTGGGTCTGTAACATTATATCCACTCATGCATGAGCAATTGTGACTCCCAACAGTGTTGTTGCAGATTGAGTTTGGACCACAGACATCTGATATCTCAACACATTCATCCACATCTATAATAAAAAGAAGTTACGAGAAAAATAACAATTTGTGTCACTCATATATATGTGAAGGTCATTTCATTCTTTGACATCTTTATAACAGAATGCTTCATTTACAAAAATGAAATCCAAAGTAAAAAATCACATCAATAAACTCTAGCTAATTATTCATGGTTAAAGTATGCACAAATCTAATTGTAAAATGTACCTCTACATGTGTTAATGATGCTGATGGTGAGACTTGAGTTTGTTGGAGTGAATCCATTCAGACATGAGCAGTTGTAACTTCCCTTTTCATTTGTGCAGTTAGCATTTGAACCACAGACAGATGAACTGAACAGACATTCATTTATATCTGTAGGGAAGAACACAATATTTTTACAAGAAATTATCTAAAAATAGTTATATTTCATGGAATTATAACAGAAGGACTCTGGCCCACACACACTGATAGTGGGTGAAAACATTTATAATTATCTAATATAAAATAAATTATAGTGCTTTATGACATGCTTCATGGATAAAGGGTTTTGGCAGAGAGAACATGTTGGAGGGAATTCTCTTATTATTCAAACAGTGATAGTAAGACAATAAGAGCTTCAAAGCTTCTGCTGTCATTCATACCTTCACATGTGTTATTGGTGTTTATAGGGAGGTTTGGATCTGTAACATTATATCCACTCATGCACGAGCAATTGTAACTCCCAACAGTGTTGTTGCAGATTGAGTTTGGACCACAGACACCTGATATCTCAACACATTCATCCACATCTATAATAAAAGAAAGTTACAGGAAAAATAACAGTTTGCGTCACTCATACATATGTGAAGGTCAACTCATTTTTTTGACATCCTTACAACAGAATATTAAGGGCCAGATTTACTAACAGTTTACAGATACATTGGACAGACATTCATTTTATCTGTAGGGAAGGATACAATATTTTTACAATAAGCAATTATTTAAAAGCAGTTTAATTTTATGGAATAATAACAGTAGGACTCTGGACCACACACTGATGCGGAGTCAAAACATTTATGAATATCTATAAAATAATTGATAGTGAAAGGTTACAGTTGACAGAAGATTAAGGCAAAAGAGTGATAGTAAGACAGTAAGAGCTTCAAAGCTTAAACTGTCAATCCTACCATTGCATGTGTTACTGCTGTTTATAGGGAGGTTTGTGTCTGTAACATTATATCCACTCATGCACGAGCAATTGTGACTCCCAACAGTGTTGTTGCAGACTGAGTTTGGACCACAGACGTCTGATATCTCAACACATTCATCCACATCTATATTAAATGAAAGTTTCAGGAAAAATACACTCATACTTATGTGAAGGTCAACTCATTTTTGACATCTTTACAATAGAATACTTAATTTACAAAAATTAAATCCATTTACATATATCTATGGAAAGAAAATTAAAATAAGTAAATATTAAAATAAGTAACTATCCAAAAAAATTATGCAGTTAAAATTAACAGCACAAGAAGCTTCGGTAACACTTTCTATGAAGCCCATATTTATAATACATTATAAGGGTATTCTTAAGGCATTATAATGAATGCATAATGCATTATAAAAACCTTATAATATGCTACATTGTCTTATAAATAATCATAACAACAATTATAATACATTATAATGCTTACGCTTTTGTGGCTATAACTTTTAAGATTATGATTATTTATAACACAATGAACACCATATTAAATCTACTTTTACATTGATAACGGACTAATGGACTATATATCTTGACATTATTTAAGATCTGCATAGTATCTTACTACAGTACATCTTCTAAGTGGTTAGGTGTGGAGTGTTATTTGAGTGTTCCCTGTGAGGCTAATATTAATTTTGATGTGAACTAGTTAATAATTTCAACTGAAAAAAATGCAATGTTTATATGTTAGGTTACATTTTATTTTGATGGTGCCCTTAGTCTATTGACTATAAGCAACTTTGCAAGTACATGTCAACTAACTCTCATTAGAATATTAGTAGGCTTAGGTTAAGGTTAGCGTAGGTAGAATGTTGACGTACTTGCAAAGTTACTTATAGTCAGTTTGTCTGTTGGGGAACCATCAAAATAAAGTGTTAGCATATATTTAGCAGACATACTACTAATACTCCGATGACTGCTAGTTAACATGTAGTTGCAGAGTTACTTATCAACAGCTGTCTAAAGGCTACCATCAAAATAATCAAACTGATATTAAAATAAAAATAGTTCAAAGCAAATGTGTCATATTACACATTCATCTGAACTGATATCTTATCTTATGGCTGTTTGAGAGAAAAAAAAATATTACTATTATTATTACTATACTTATAAGTGGTCATTGATGGCTTTAAGTAAAGTAGCATAAGAAAGGTGGCAAGATATGAGACTTATAATACATTATAACTATGAGAAATATAATCCATTGTAACTTAAATGGATGCTACATGTTTGCTGTGTGTTATAAATCATCATACTCTTAAAAGCTATAACCACTAATAAGTAAATATTATAATACATTAAAACTGTTCTTATGAATATTTATAAGATGATATAACATATAAGGTTTTTTTTATAATGCATTATGCATTCATTATAATGCCTTAAAAATACCCTTATAATGTATTATAAATATAAGCTTCATAGAAAGTGTTACCGAAGCTTCCACTGTAACTGTAACACTGAGAGTTTGGCCCACACACTGATGGTGAGTCAAGACACTAATGCATATTTGAAATAAAATTATTGATAAAGTGAAAGGTTACAGTTGAAGGCTGAAGATTCAGGCAGTACAAAAAATAACAAACTGTTCAGAGCTTCAGCTGTCAATCCTACCTTGACACGTGTTATTGCTGTTTATAGGGAGGTTTGGGTCTGTAACATTATATCCACTCATGCACGAGCAATTGTGACTCCCAACAGTGTTGTTGCAGACTGAGTTTGGACCACAGACGTCTGATATCTCAACACATTCATCCACATCTATAATAAAAGAAGTTACAGGAAAAACAACAGTTTGTGTCACTCATTGATATGTGAAGGTCAACTCATTCTTTGACATCTTTACAACAGAATGCTTCATTTACAAAAATGAAATCCAAAGTAAAAATCACATCAATAAATTCTAGCTAATTATTCATGGTTAAAGTATGCACAAATCTAATTGTAAAATGTACCTCTACATGTGTTAATGATGCTGATGGGGAGACTTGAGTTTGTTGGAGTGAATCCATTCAGACATGAGCAGTTGTAACTTCCCTTTTCATTTGTGCAGTTAGCATTTGAACCACAGACAGATGAACTGAACAGACATTCATTTATATCTATAGGGAAGAACACAATATTTTTACAAGAAAGTATCTAAAAATAGTTATATTTCATGGAATTATAACAGAAGGACTCTGGCCCACACACACTGATAGTGAGTGAAAATATTTATAAATATCTAATATAAAATAAATTATAGTGCTTCATGACATGGTTCATGGATAAAGGGTTTTGGCAGAGAGAACATGTTGGAGGGAATTCTCTTATTATTCAAACAGTGATAGTAAGACAATAAGAGCTTCAAAGCTTCTGCTGTCATTCATACCTTCACATGTGTTATTGGTGTTTATAGGGAGGTTTGGGTCTGTTACATTATATCCACTCATGCACGAGCAATTGTGACTCCCAACAGTGTTGTTGCAGATTGAGTTTGGACCACAGACACCTGATATCTCAACACATTCATCCACATCTATAATAAAAGGAAGTTACAGGAAAGATAACAGTTTGCGTCACTCATACATATGTGAAGGTCAACTAATTTTTTTGACATCCTTACAACAGAATATTAAGGGCTAGATTTACTAACAGCTTACAGATACATTGGACAGACATTCATTTTATCTGTAGGGAAGGATACAATATTTTTACAATAAGCAATTATTTAAAAGCAGTTTAATTTCATGGAATTATAACAGTAGGACTCCGGCCCACACACACTGATGCTGAGTCAAAACATTTATGAATATCTATAAAATAAGTGATAGTGAAAGGTTACAGATGACAGAAGATTAAGGCAAAAGAGTGATAGTAAGATAGTAAGAGCTTCAAAACCTCTGCTGTCAATCATACCTTCACATGTGTTGTTGCTGTTTATAGGGAGGTTTGGGTCTGTTACATTATATCCACTCATGCACGAGCAATTGTAACTCCCAACAGTGTTGTTGCAGATTGAGTTTGGACCACAGACGTCTGATATCTCAACACATTCATCCACATCTATATTAAAAAAAGTTACAGGAAAAAGAAAAGTTTGAGTCACTCATACATAAGTGAAGGTCAACTCAATATTTAAAATCTTTTCAACAGCATGCTTGATTTACAAAAATTAAATCCAAAGTATAAACACATTGATAAATTCTAACTAATTATTAAAGGTAATAGTAAACACAAATCTAAATATATAATGTACCTCTACATGGGTTATTGATGCTGATGGGAAGACTTGAGTTTGTTTTAGTGAATCCATCCAGACATGAGCAACTGTAACTTCCGATTTCATTTGTGCAGTTGGAATCTGGACCACATACAGATAGACTGAACAGACATTCATCTATATCTATGGGGGGAAAACAATTAAAAAAAAATTATATATATATATATATATATATATATATATATATATATTGAGTATATTTTATATTTTGAATATATATATATATATATATATATATATATATATATATATATATATATATATATATATATATATATATATATATATAGAGTATGTTTCGGCAAGGGGGGGCAGTTGCCCCCCTGATTTCGTCAGTCATGGAATCTCTGATATCAGTCTAGGCCTGGTTGTACGTAAATGAAAGCAAACACAATGAAAAGATCTGGAAAACTATCCAACGTCTTTTTGCAGCGTTGAGCAATGTATCCAATCAAAGACATATCTGTTGATTTCTTCAACGCAATGGCCAATCAGAAACGTTGTCGTTTTTCAGAATTCACTCACAGCTGAAAGCGCCGGAGTTTTGCGCGCTCGGCTCGTGAATCATCTCATGATGACTAAGTGCAGATGCGATGTAAATTCATTATAGATTCATTGTGTAGTTTAGAGAGCTTGATTATAGAACTTTGTGAGATCGCGATGAACTTTGATGAGTGATGCTTTTAGTGATAATAATGGGAGCGCGCTTTGTGTGTTTTCAAGGCTATAATCCGTTCAAAATTTGAATTAAACTTTCGTTTTTCGGACATACATGCTGCATAGTTTCGGGAATGATGCTGGATTCATGCTAGAAATATCAGTGATAAGCAATGGACGGGACAAAAATGCCTCAGTGATTTAATTCTGGAACCAGTCCTGGCCAAATTTCCACAGACAGCGCGCGTCCTGAGCGAGATCCAGTTCACAGACTAAAAGTGTGTGTAAACTTTATTGAGATCGGGAAGCAGTAATTTTGTTTCCAGTAACGGACGATATAAAGTTCAGAAATGACTACTGATCGTTTATTTTTTTCCTCGTGTCTCACCACAGTGATTCAAAACGGACGCATTTCAAGTGACACGGGAAAAAGACACGGAAAACTTGAACATCAGAAGATCAGCGCGCTGCGCGCTCATTTGTGCTTCAAGATGAAGGGCCATCAACTGATACTTAAGACGGGAAGCATTGCCATTCAAATCAGCAGCAAGAGTCAAAGCTCCACAGTTTAGTAAATGCAGGCAACCTCTTTAAGTTATTCTTCACTGCGCTGTATTGACACAATACGTTGCAATATGGTAGCGCATTGCTTTGATGCATACATTCGAAAAAAAAAAAAATTCTTCTTTTTTTTTTTTTTGCTATATATATATATATATATATATATATATATATATATATATATATATATATATATATATATACATACTTAAATGTAATGGAATTACAACAGAGCACAAGCAGCTTTAATTGTAATTGTAACAGTGATGAGTCAGAACTTTCGTGAATATCTAAAATCAAATAATTGATAAAGTTAAAAATTACAGCTGACAGAATTCAGACAGTACAAATAGTAACAAATCTGTTCAACAAAATGTCAATCATACCTTTGCATGTGTTGTTGCTGTTTATAGGGAGGTTTGGGTCTGTTACATTATATCCACTCATGCACGAGCAATTGTGACTCCCAACAGTGTTGTTGCAGATTGAGTTTGGACCACAGACGTCTGGTATCTCAACACATTCATCCACATCTATATTAAAAAAAAGAGACATTTAGTCACTTGTGACAGTATGAGTGTCAACATATTCTTTCTGTGGCTATCCTTACAATCCAACACTTTAACTACAAATTTATAAACACACACATACAGAGAGAGAGAGAGAGAGAGAGAGAGACTGTAGGAATTTGTGTATCTTTACAATTCCAATCTACATGGCACCACAGAATGTTGCAATGCAACAAAAATCACATCTGGAATAGATAGATTTCAGCATGACTGAACACTGTACGACCAATAAGAAGCCAAGACTAGAACTACCCATGTAAAAATAAATAAATAAATAAATAAAACAAAACAAACAAACAAAAAAAAAAAAAGAGTATACACAGATCTGAAAACAGAATGTACCTGTGCATGTGTTATTGATGCTGATGATGAGACTTGAATTTGTTTTAGTGAATCCATTCAGACATGAGCAGTTGTAACTTCCCATTTCATTTGTGCAGTTGGCATTTGGACCACATACAGATGAACTGAACAGACATTCATTTATATCTACAAAAAAAAAAAAAAAAAAAAAATTAAAAAAAAAACAAACAAAAAAAGAAATATAGGTAATATATCTATACAAGGAGCACACAAATTAGGTCAAAATGTCAATATTTCTAATAATAATAATAAAAATCATCATCATCATCATCATCTGGATCCTGAAATGTTATATTCTGAATGATAATTTTCAAAAAATTAGCAAAATAATGATGAAAGAAATAAATGTGTAAATTATGCAATAACCAAAAGCTGAAAATGACTTAAAAACTGTGATGCAGAATATCATATAAACAAAAACTGACCAGTGCATGGGTTGCCTTTACTAATAGCTGTATTTCCATCACTGACATTATATCCATCCCAACAAAAGCATGAGAAGCTTCCATTGTAATTGTAACAGTTAGAGTTTGGCCCACACACTGATTCTGAGTCAAGACATTCATGAATATCTGAAATAAAATTAAATTTGATAAACTGAAAGGTTATAGTTGAATGGAGATTCATGCAGAACAAATACTAACAAACTGTTCATTGTTTCAGCTGTCACTCATACCTTTGCATGGGTTATTGCTGCTTATAGTGAGGTTTGGGTCTGTTATATTATATCCACTCATGCACGAGCAATTGTGACTCCCAACAGTGTTGTTGCAGATTGAGTTTGGACCACAGACGTCTGGTATCTCAACACATTCATCCACATCTATATTAAAAGACGTTACAGGTAAAAGAACAGGTAATCCAATGTTCCATTTACAATATTATGCCCGTAGTAGGAACAGGAACACTGAAACTTCAATGTTGGCATTAAAAACATAATTGTTATTTTGTTTAATAAAACTGATTGGACTAATGTTGTGTAAAAACACCTAGTTTTTTATTTATTTAGCTGAACACACCTCTACATGTGTTATTGATGCTGATGTGGAGACTTGAGTTTGTTGCAGTGAATCCATCCAGACATGAGCAATTGTAACTTCCAATTTCATTTGTGCAGTTGGCATTTGGACCACATACAGATACATTGAACAGACATTCATTTATATCTATGAAAAAAAAATATTAAAGTGACCATTTAGTGATCAACAGTTTTCATTAACACACACACCTAGATACATAAAAGACATTTGTTATCTCATGACAGTCAACTGTCTATAAAAAGGAATATAAAGAGAATATATTTAAAGCAGAACTGCTCATCTTTTTGAGCAGTTTCCAATAAATAGTACCTGAAAATCATGACTGAGAACATTACGCAGAGCAAACTTACCAATGCATGGATTACTTTTGGAAACATCTTTATTTACATCTGAGACGTTATATCCTTCCCAACAAAAGCATGAGAAGCTTCCGTTGTAATTGTAACAGTGAGAGTTCGGTCCACACACTGATACTGAATCAAGACATTCATGAATATCTGAAATAAAATAATTGATAAAGGGACAGGTTACAGTTGACAGAAAATTAAAGCAGTATAAACAGTTACTTTTCAAAACCTTAGCTACAATCACACCTTTGCATGTGTTATTGTCGTCTATAGGGAGGTTTGGATCTGTTACATTATATCCACTCATGCACGAGCAATTGTGACTCCCAACAGTGTTGTTGCAGATTGAGTTTGGACCACAGACGTCTGATATCTCAACACATTCATCCACATCTTATAGGGAAAAGAACAGTTTGGGTCACTCATACATATGTAAATAAATGAGAATAATGAGAATGATAATGCTTGATTTACAAAAATGACAGGCAAAACAAAAATTACACAGATAAACTCTAGGTTATTATTCATGGTTAGAGTAAACACAAATCCAAATATAAAATGTACCTCTACATCTGTTATTAATACTGATGGATAGATTTGAGTTTGTTGCAGTGAATCCATTCAAACATGAGCAATTGTAACTTCCTATTTCATTTGTGCAATTGGAATATGGACCACAAACAGATGGACTGAACAGACATTCATCTATATCTAGAGGGGTAAAACAAATACAATATATTCATATAATACAGATATAAATGCCTAAAATCATGAAAGCCATCTGGCATCTCAAAACATTCATCTACATTTATACACGAAGAACTGAGAACATACAATATCAACATTTTTAAAAAAAAAAAAAACAACCAGAAAACTGATATTATGAAACAGTTTTTTTTTTTCAAAGAAAAAAAAGGTATAAAAATGTATTTTAGGTCTGCATACACAAGTCCAAATTGAACATAAAAAATGTTATTACAAATCAAAAAGAAGTTTATGTATGTCTAAAATCTTCTTACATTTTTAAAACCTTTACACACCACAACTCAATATGGAAATATTTACATCTTTGCGCAACATCTCAGATTTAGTTTTAGAATACTAGAATTAGAACATAATTAGAATAACAGAATTACTCCTTTGTCATGTTTTCGTACTATGAGCAATAGCTGTCATTCATACCTTCACATGTGTTATTACTGTTTATAGGGAGGTTTGGGTCTGTTACATTATATCCACTCATGCACGAGCAATTGTGACTCCCAACAGTGTTGTTGCAGATTGAGTTTGGACCACAGACGTCTGGTATCTCAACACATTCATCCACATCTATTAAAAAAAAAAAAAAAGTTTATATATATATATATATATATATATATATATATATATATATATTATACATATACATACATATAATTCTTCAAGTTACCATCTTTACAATCTAATGCTACATTTTCAAAATTATCCCTAAAAAACTGAAACTTTATGTTTTAACTTTACAATTCAAAGCTGCAGTTACAAAATCAGAATTTAGCACACAGTTTTATTGAAAATATGAATTATTTGTGTGAAAACTGAAAAATTAGCATCATGAACACAATTATTCTTAAAGGAAATCAGCTTAATTACTTTTTACCACTTTGCGACACAATGTTTCAATGATACTGACAAAGTTTTGGTGTCAGTGGGCAGAACTGCTGCCTAGATAATGATTAACTGACTGTATGGTGTCTTCACCAGCAAATTTCTTAATTTTTTTAGAGAATAGTGTTAACACTCTGAGTTTATGGAGTTTGTTTAAAGATGTTATGAGCTGGTTTCATACAAACTTACAGATAGTGTAGTGAAAAAAACAACAACAACAATGCGGATTCACTTAAAATGGCAGAAAGGAGCAAAGTTAACCCTCGGAAAATTCATTACTATAGTATTCTACAACAACATGGAGGCATAAAATAAAGTGTTCCTGTGGCTCAGTGGTAGAGCATTGCGTTAGCAGCGCAAAAGGTCATGGGTTCACTTCCCAGGGAACACACATACTAATAAAAAAAAAAAGTGTAGCCTGAATGCACTGTAAGTCGCTTTGGATAAAAGCGTCTGCTAAATGCATAAATGTAAATAAATCATGAATTTAGGTCAATATTTGCAATGACCCAATGACACCTAAAAAGTTTAATCTTTATAAATCAAAGCATTGGAAAGATACAGCTTCACTTCCTTTATAATATCCTTGTTGTTGATTTCCACACAAATGGATGTAAAATATATATAAAAAATACTTAAGAACTTTTGAAAAGCATGCAAAATGGCAAAAACCTAAAAACCACTAGCTGTCCTGATTACATGAGAAAAATACTGATTATAAGAATGTAACCATGAATTTAAAAAATTAAATAAAAAATAAACCTGAATTATTTCAAAACTGCAGTATTTAAGATCTGATTACATAAAGAATGTACCTCTACATGTGTTATCAACACATTCATCCACATCTATATTAAAAGAAAGTTACAGGAAAAGAACAGTTTGCATCACTCATACTGTACATATGTGAGGTCAACTCAAACATCTTTACTACAGAATGATACATTTACAAAAATTATATCCAAAGTAAAAAAACAAATTCAGATAAATTCTAACTAATTATTCAAGGATAGAGTAAAAAATCTTAATACAGAATGTACCTCTACATGTGTTATTGATGCTGATGGGGAGACTTGAGTTTGTTGGAGTGAATCCATTCAAACATGAGCAGTTGTAACTTCCCTTTTCATTTGTGCAGTTGGAGTCAGGACCACATACAGATGGACTGAACAGACATTCATCTATATCTGGGGGGAAACAAATTTAATGTTTAACATACAAATACAAACACCTAAAAACATGAAAATACACGTGGTATCTCTACTCATTTATCAACATCTATACAAAGGGACTAAGAACTGAGAATGTACAATATCAATATGTTTAAACACTAAAGAAAACTAAAGATTTCGAAACAATTTTCCTTAAGAAAAGCTGTCAATCATACCTTCACATGTGTTATTGCTGTTTATAGTGAGGTTTGGATCTGTAACATTATATCCACTCATGCACGAGCAATTGTAACTCCCAACAGTGTTGTTGCAGATTGAGTTTGGACCACAGATGTCTGATATCTCAAAACATTCATCCACATCTATATTACAGAAAAAACAGAAACATTGGGTGACACATACAATACATATCTAAAAGGTTAACCTATTCTCTGAGCTGCTATATTTATCTAACACCACATTTACAAAACTATATAAAAAAACCGAACCACTGAAACTTTATGGTTTTGTCTAACTGTACAATGCACACACTGTTTTATGGAACACAATTATTTGTACCTATGAAAACCTTACAAAGAAACTGAAAATTATCATGAAGAATGCAATTGTTCAGTGATTTTTATCTTTTTTACCTTTGACCAGTAGGTTACAGTCACAAAATTTCTTTATTTTGTGTATAGCAGATTCAGAATATGGCAATGATACTTGAAAATTTTGATTTCAGTATGCAAACGAAAATGTAGATGACTAACATCCAGTCTGGAGAATGGTGTTAACACTGAAATCTAATAAGTGATTTTATATAGTTTGTTTGAAGATATTATGAGTCAATTTTGGTAAAGATTACACAAACTTACAAATAATTTAGTGAAAATACGGATCTACTGAAAAAGGCAGAAAGGAGTAAAGTTAACCTTTGGAAAATTCATGATTGTAGTAGTATCTACAACAATATGGAGGCATGACACTTGAATTTAAGGCTAATGTTTTCAAAGTTATTTAAATTCTTTTTTTATGACACTTTGAAAAGTAACTGCCATTGTCACCAAACTGCTTATGTATGCTCTGACCCAGTGCAATGCAACGACCCCTAAAAATGTTAATTGTCATACTTCAAAGCATTTGAAAGACATAGATTTGTTTTTAATAACTTTTTAAAAAAGTGGTCTAAATCTGAAAACCACTAGATGCATTACATGAGAAGATTAATCAAAGGAAAACCATCAGGTTAATAAAAACAACAACCAAACATAAACCTCTGCATTATTTTAGATTTGATTAAACAAAGAATGTACCTGAACATGTGTTATTGATGCTGATGATGAGACTTGAGTTTGTTCCAGTGAATCCATCCAGACAAGAGCAATTATAACTTCCCTTTTCATTCATGCAGATGGAATTTGGACCACATACAGATGGACTGAACAGACAATCATTTATATCTATGAAAAAAGTACAATTTTGAAATTGTCAATTTTATTAAAGGGGTGGTTGACTGTTTTTTACTAGGCTTGATTGTGTTTATGGGGTGCAGTCAAACGTGTTCATGCTTTGTTTTTTTAAAAACATTATTTTTCACATAATTTACCTTTATTCTACATCGCTCTGTCCCTTCTCTGATAAACGCCCTGATTATTTCCTAGTTTTATGAAGCCCCTCCCTCAGAAATACGCGATGGGCTCAGATTGGTTAGCTGGTCCAGTGTGTTGTGATTGGCTAAACGTTCCGCCCCTCAGCTCAGCGGCATGTGCTCCAGTTGTATTGTAAACAATGACATCGTCAATATTGCTTATCAATTTGAGCCCGATTTAGACCCAGAGAATATTAGTGAAGAGGATCGCACAGAACCTGCAAGCACGGCTCTTAATGGTATGTTTTTTTTGTTTGTTGTTGGTTCATACTTTTAGATATGCTGTTATTTGTAAGTGCTACTGCTTCTGTTAGCTTTTAATATACGGTTTTATCCTGATTAAAGCTTTAATACAGCACAGCTACCGCACGCGTGTCCATGTATAACGCTTCTCATTGCTCTGTGAAAATAAGTTTATAATTGGAACAGTTTGTTGGAGCTGATCTGACGATCTGAATGAGAGAGAGAGAGAGAGAGAGAGAGATGCAGTGCAGGGGATGCGAGGAACAGGATTAAGAACAGCTGCTTTAGAATATATGATTTTGAAACTTGTGAATCCATTAGAATCATTAAAAGACAGAATCGCGATTCATATATGAATAGATTTTTACGTGCACCCCTAGTTTTCTAGTTTTCGACGTGACGAACCCGGGAAGTAACTCGTTGTAGTCCCTACGAGCCGTTTTTGTAGGCATTAAACTGCCAGAAATTTAAAAGATGATATCTCCGTTTGCACTGAACTTTGCAGATAAAGTTTATGCTCAAACAGCAACACTACACACTAACGTTAAAAAAGTGAAATCGCAATCAACCACCCCTTTAAAGTTTCATTTCATGCAATTACAATTACAACAGCAATTGAAGTTTCCATTGTAAATGAAAGTTTAGCTCACACTGACAGTGAATTAAGATACTTATGAATATCTCAAATAATATAATACCGATGAATATTGATGAAGTGAAAAGTTACAGTAGAAAGAAAATTCTGACAGTACCAACAGTAACAAACTCTTCAGGGCTTCAGCTGTCAATCATACCTTCACATGTGTTATTGGTGTTTATAGGGAGGTTTGGGTCTGTTACATTATATCCACTCATGCACGAGCAATTGTGACTCCCAACAGTGTTGTTGCAGATTGAGTTTGGACCACAGACGTCTGGTATCGCAACACATTCATCCACATCTATATTAAAAGGAAGTTACAGGCAAAAGAGGAGTTTGTGTCACTCATACATATGTAAAGGTCAACTCAGTCTTTTACATCTTTACAACAGAATGCTTCATTTACAATAATCAAACCCAAAGTATAAACTAAATTATTCAAGTTAAGAGTAAATGAATACAGAATGTACCTGTGCATGTGTTAATGATGCTGATGGGGAGACTTGAGTTTATTTCAGTGAATCCATTCAGACATGAGCAATTGTAACTTCCCTTTTCATTTGTGCAGTTGGAGTCAGGACCACATACAGATGAACTGAACAGACATTCATTTATATCTAGAGGGAAAAATTTATTTTAATGTATATGTACAAATTTAAACACCTAAAACATGAAAGGTCTGGTATCTTTTTTATTCATCTAAATCTATACAAAGAGAATAAGAACTGAGAAAATACAATATCAACATTTTTTAACACTAAAGATAAATAAAATTTTTAAAAAATTAAAAATTCCTGAAAAAAAAGTATAAAAAGTCCAAATTGCACATCAAAATAATAATCATTTGTACATGTCAATACACAAAATAGTTTTATTTACGTCTAAAATCTTTTTAAAGAAAATAACCTAGCATTAAACAATAATTCTAGAGGATGTTCATAAAACACTTGCATAGCTTCTCCATGATTTCTTGCACTGAGATGAAAAATAATTCATGATAAGCCTCTCATTAATCATTTGTCAGTCATACCTGTGCATGGGTTATTGGTGTTTATAGGGAGGTTTGGGTCTGTTACATTATATCCACTCATGCACGAGCAGTTGTGACTCCCAACAGTGTTGTTGCAGATTGAGTTTGGACCACAGACATCTGGTATCTCAACACATTCATCCACATCTGCATTAAAGAAAAACAATTTTGGGTGACTCATATATCTAGATACATACCTGGAGGTCATATCATTCTTTGAGCAAAATTGCTGCCTTGATAATGACTAACTTCCTGTATGGTGTTTTCACCAGCAAATTTCTTACAATTATTCTGGAGAATGGTGCTAACACTAAAATCTAGTGAGTGAGATTATAGAGTTTGTTTCAAGATGTTGAGAGCCAGTTTTGTTTAAGATTTCACAAACTTAAGGCCCGTTCACACCAAGGATGATAACTATAAAGATAACAATAAAGAAATGATATTAGAGTCAACACCAGTGGATGATATCGTTTGTATATTCTAAGCGCACGCGTGTCTGCCGCTTTAAATTCTCCAGCTTATTATAGCAGGATGGATTCTGATTGGCTGTCAATGTTTGTATCGTTCATCAGATGGAAAAAAATTGCTCTGAAAGTGATTCCAACGATATCGTTCTCTGTGCCTTTATCATTATAGTTGTGGTGTGGACTCTGCTATTCTCTAATATTGAGAACGATTTTTAGAACTATAGCTTTATCGTTATCTTTATAGTTATCATGTTTGGTGTGAACGGGACTTTACAGATAGTGTAGTTTGAAAACTATTCCGATCCACTGAAAATGGCAGAAAGGGCTAAGGTTAACCTTGGAAAATTTATGATCGTAGTATTCTACAACAAATTTCACAAGTTATTACAATTCTTGTCAATTTTTATGACACATGAATAATCACTAAATGATTTTTCAAGGTAAGCATAAACACAAATATAAATATAAAATATTAATTTATATGTGTTATTGATACTGATAGTAATGTATACATACAAATATAAACCCATAAAAAACATAAAAGACATCTGGTACCTCTTTTTATTCATCTACATCTATAGAGAGAGAATAATGACTGACAAAGTAATAACATTTTTAAACACTAAAGAAAAATAAGATTTTGAAAATTTTCCTGAAGAAAAACAAAAATATAAACATAAAAGACATCTGGTATCTATTTTCATTAATCTATATAATCTACAAGGACAGTAAGAAATGAGAATGTACAATATCAACATTTTAAAAACAGAAGAAAAACTAAGATTTAAAATAAAATGTCCTAAAAAAAAAAAAAAAAAAAAGTGTATCATACCTTTGCATGTGTTACTGCTGTTTATAGGGAGGTTTGGATCTGTTACATTATATCCACTCATGCACGAGCAATTGTGACTCCCAACAGTGTTGTTGCAGATTGAGTTTGGACCACAGACGTCTGATATCTCAACACATTCATCCACATCTGCATTAAAAGGAAGTAATAATAAATCCCTAATATGGACGAAGGCATCCTGCTATCACAGTTGCTAAGCTGAATAACAAGCATAAACCTTAACTGATGAAAAGTGAAGACGATATGGTTTGTGTGTGTTTTTCAAGTCTTCTCCAGGTAATAAATATGAATCATACAGTGGTAATTGACAGAATTAATTACAGTACAGAAGCTATAAAATATATTTTCTGCCTTATTCTGATAAAAACAGAAAAAGTGATTGTAGTATATATACTGATTATACAATTCATAAAATTGTCATTAGTAAAATGTAAAATATTATCTCAAATATTATAGGAGACAAATGACTGGTTATTGTCCAGCAGTGTATTTTATTTCTTAGCCAATTAAAAGTAAGAGATAAGAAAAGGTTTTTTTTTCGTCAATTATACATACATCAAAAATATATAATTACTGTATTATTATTACATTTGACATTTCTGTCCCCCTCACTTCTAAAATGATTGCTACACCCCTGCCCTGTAACATAATATAAAATATAAAATATAAAACTTAAATATAAATATAAAATATAAAACTGAATATAAAACTTTAGCTATGCTGTTTTATCCTTATTTGGGGATCAAATATTTTGTGGCTCCACGTGAATTTTATTCGGTGGGAAAGGGGCCAAAATGGCTCTTTTGACGTTGAAGGTTGCAGACCCCTGCTCTATGTGAAGGTCAACTCAATCTTTGACATCTTTACAATAGAATACTTCATTTTACAAATATCTAAAATCTAAAGTATTAACTCTAGCTAAATTATTCAAGGTTAGAGTAAACACAAATCTTAAAACAGAATGTACCTCTACATGTGTTAATGATGCTGATGGGGAGACTTGAGTTTGTTGCAGTGAATCCTTCCAGACATGAGCAATTGTAACTTCCAATTTCATTTGTGCAGTTGGAATTTGGACCACATACAGATGAACTGAACAGACACTCGTTTATATCTAGAAGAGATTTTTTTTTTTTTTTTAATTATACATACAAATACAAACATGAAAGACATCTGGTATCTCTTTTCATTCATTTTCATGATCTACAAGGACAGTAATAAATGAGAATGTACAATATCAACATTTTTAAAAGATTTCAAAAAAATTGCCTAGACAAAAACAGTGTATCATACCTTTGCATGTGTTGTTGCTGTTTATAGGGAGGTTTGGATCTGTTACATTATATCCACTCATGCACGAGCAATTGTGACTCCCAACAGTGTTGTTGCAGATTGAGTTTGGACCACAGATGTCTGATATCTCAACACATTCATCCACATCTATATTAAAAGGAAGTTACAGGGGAAAGAAGAGTTTGGGTCACTCTATGTCAGGGGTCGGCAACCCGCGGCTCCCGAGCCGCATGCGGCTCTTTCATCCCTCTGCGGTGGCTCCCTGTAGTGTGGGTGTACATTACGTGGGGGAGGTGTCCCCCGACTTTTAATAAAACCTAAACTCTTCCCCTGCACTTTCTCTCGGTCAAGTGTGTTAAAGTAGAGGTTTTCAAGGGCCAAGTGAATAAATCTCCATTTAAATTAAAAGAGAAAAGATAGTCATGCCGTTTTAGATTAGTTTTATTCGTATCCAAAACGATGTGAACATCACAGAGCGCTGAACACTCTCATGCGCTGTATGTTTCATTCATACTCGAAGCCGGAGGGCGCTCTTGTGTCCAAAACGGACTCATATGAAAAGAAGTAATAATAAATCCCTAATATGGACGAAGGCATCCTGCTATCACAGTTGCTAAGATGAATAACAAGCATAAACCTTAACTGATGAAAAGTGAAGACGATATGGTTTGTGTGTGTTTTTCAAGTCTTCTCCAGGTAATAAATATGAATCATACAGTGGTAATTGACAGAATTAATTACAGTACAGAAGTTATAAAATATATTTTCTGCCTTATTCTGATAAAAACAGAAAAAGTGATTGTAGTATATATACTGATTATACAATTCATAAAATTGTCATTAGTAAAATGTAAAATATTATCTCAAATATTATAGAAGACAAATGACTGGTTATTGTCCAGCAGTGTATTTTATTTCTTAGCCAATTAAAAGTAAGAGATAAGAAAAGTTTTTTTTTTTTTTGTCAATTATACATACATCAAAAATATATAATTACTGTATTATTATTACATTTGACATTTCTGTCCCCCTCACTTCTAAAATGATTGCTACACCCCTGCCCTATAACATAAAATAAAATATAAAATATAAAACTTAAATATAAATATAAAATATAAAACTGAATATAAAACTTTAGCTATGCTGTTTTATCTTTATTTGGGGATCAAATATTTTGTGGCTCCACGTGAATTTTATTCGGTGGGAAAGGGGCCAAAATGGCTCTTTTGACGTTGAAGGTTGCAGACCCCTGCTCTATGTGAAGGTCAACTCAATCTTTGACATCTTTACAATAGAATACTTCATTTTACAAATATCTAAAATCTAAAGTATAAACTCTAGCTAAATTATTCAAGGTTAGAGTAAACTCAAATCTTAAAACAGAATGTACCTCTACATGTGTTAATGATGCTGATGGGGAGACTTGAGTTTGTTGCAGTGAATCCTTCCAGACATGAGCAATTGTAACTTCCAATTTCATTTGTGCAGTTGGAATCTGGACCACATACAGATGAACTGAACAGACACTCGTTTATATCTAGAAGAGATTTTTTTTTTTTTTTTAAATTATACATACAAATACAAACATGAAAGACATCTGGTATCTCTTTTCATTCATTTTCATGATCTACAAGGACAGTAATAAATGAGAATGTACAATATCAACATTTTTAAAAGATTTCAAAAAAATTTCCTAGACAAAAACAGTGTATCATACCTTTGCATGTGTTATTGCTGTTTATAGGGAGGTTTGGATCTGTTACATTATATCCACTCATACATGAGCAATTGTGACTCCCAACAGTGTTGTTGCAGATTGAGTTTGGACCACAGACATCTGATATCTCAAAACATTCATCCACATCTATAATAAAAGGAAGTTATGGGGCAAATAATACGTTTGGGTCACTCATACTTTAGTGAAAATTAACTTATTTTTTGACATTTTAAAAATAGGAAAAACAAAACACCTGGAGTAAAAAAATCACATCAATAGATTATGACACAAAACTAAACATAAAATGTACCTCTACATGTGTTATTGATGCTGATGGGGAGACTTGAGTTTGTTTCAGTGAACCCATCCAGACATGAGCAGTTGTAACTTCCCTTTTCATTTGTGCAGTTGGAATTTGGACCACATACAGATGAACTGAACAGACATTCATTTATATCTGTAGGGAAATTTTTTTTAAAAATGTTTTTATATATACAAATCTAAATACCTAAAAACATAAAAGACAAGTGGTATCTCATTCACCTACATCTATACAAAGAGTATACAAAAAGTATTGTAAAAGTATAGCAACTTTTCTTTTTCTTTTTTTTTTTTTTTTTAACACAAAACACGAGAAAAATAAGATTTTTAAACCATTCTCCTAAAGAAAATCTTCAGGCTTAAATTTGCAAGTCCAAATTGCACCAATACCTGTACACGTGTTAATGATGCTGATGGGGAGACTTGAGTTTGTTGCAGTGAATCCATCCAGACATGAACAATTGTAACTTCCCTTTTCATTTGTGCAAATGGAATCTGGACCACATACAGATGAACTGAACAGACATTCATCTATATCTATGGGGAAAAATATTATTAAAATAAGAATTTATTTAAAAATAAGTTTAATTTCATGCAATTACAATTACAAAAAGAGCACAAGAATCTTTAGGTTTAATTGTAACAGGGGTTGGATTACACACTGACGGTGAGTCATAAATATCTGAAATAAAATAATTGATAAAGTGAAAGGTTACAGTTGAAGGAAGATTCGGGCAGTACAAACAATAACAAACTGTTCAGAGCTTCAGCTGTCATCATACCTTCACATGTGTTATTGGTGTTTATAGGGAGGTTTGGGTCTGTTACGTTATATCCACTCATGCACGAGCAATTGTGACTCCCAACAGTGTTGTTGCAGATTGAGTTTGGACCACAGATGTCTGATATCTCAACACATTCATCCACATCTATAATAAAAGGAAGTTATAGGAAAAAGAAGAGGTTGGATCATATATGAAGGTAAAAAAAAATGTCCAAAGGAAGAAAAACGTCTCGGTTACGTATGTAACCCTCGTTCCCTGAAGGAGGGAACGGAGACGTCACGTCGGATGACCGACGAAATTGGGATCTCGCCAGAGAGACCAATCCACTTCGAGTGTAACTAAACGAGCCAATGGACATTGGCATGCGATTATTGCATCCAGCTGCCGCTGATCACAGCGTGAGCATAAGAGGCAGCTGATGCACCGCATCAATTATGTTTTCGCTGAGGAGCCGAGCCGGCGACCCGGCAGCTCAGCGGTGGTACAGCGACTGTGGCGACGGGACGTGACGTCTCCGTTCCCTCCTTCAGGGAACGAGGGTTACATACGTAACCGAGACGTTCCCCTTTCAGTCGGTCACTCCGAGTCACGTCGGATGACCGACGAAATTGGGATCCCTACCAAAGCGCCACAGGAGCTGCCCCTTCCAGTGCCCTGTGTAGGGCTCCTGACCCTTCCTATAAGGCAGACAATAGGACCGGGCTCTACACAGAGAAGGTCAACTACTGGTGTTCCTTGAGCAACCCAAACAGTAGGACTAGGATAACACTGGGAAGCGTGCCCTTCCACTTGGAAGAGGCACACTGCGGAGTCACCTCCTCCCAGAGGGGGTTAAGTGACATTCAAACATGTGAAGTAACCCCGAAGGGCCCTATTGCACACGGAAGTCTCTGAGATGGCTCAGGCTGCATCTTTAGAGATGGCAGAACGTGGTCCGCCAGGGGAAACATGGCTCTAATAAGAATACCGTGGAATACACATATGGGATCCCGACAGGGTCTCTCATATGGGCACTAGCCTCGCACCAGATTTCAAGAATTCATTGGCTGAAGGCCTGGCGCCGGACGCCCCGCCGCGTCCGGACGCCGGAGTGCTGGAGGACTCAACAGGGTTTGCCTGGTTAAGGAACTCTCTGGAGAATTAGGCGTAAGGACGCCGCAAGCCGACTCTGAGCCGGCCCTCTCAGTGCCACTACCCGTTTGAGGTGAGAACACAGGAGGAAACCGGTTCGACACGTAGGCTATAAAACCTAGCGAACGTGTTGGGAGTCGCCCAACCCGCAGCTCTACAGATGTCTGCTAGCGAGGCACCACGAGCCAGAGCCCAGGACGATGCGACACCCCTAGTGGAGTGAGCACGCAACCTGAGCGGGCAGGGCACACCTTGTGCTTCATAGGCCAAGGTGATGGCATCCACTATCCAGTGGGCCATCCTCTGCTTGGAGACAGCCTTCCCCTTCTGCTGTCCTCCGTAACAGACAAAGAGCTGTTCTGAGGTCCTGAAGCTCTGAGTTCTATCCACGTACTGACGCAGTGCGCGTACAGGTCAGAGCAAAGCTAGGGCTGGGTCTGCCTCCTCCAGGGGCAGCGCTTGCAGGCTCACTACCTGGTCCCTGAAGGGCGTGGTAGGAACCTTGGGCACATAGCCGGGCCGGGGCCTCAGTGTTGCACTGGAGTCAGCCGGCCCAAACTCAAGGCACGACTCGTCGACCGAAAATGCCTGCAGGTCCCCCACCCTCTTGATTGAGGCCAATGCAGTCAGGAGTAGGGTTTTCATAGAAAGAAACTTCAACTCGACTGACTGCAATGGCTCAAAGGGGGCAGTTTGTAGGGCTCTTAGCACCAAAGCCAAATCCCAAGAGGGAAGGGAGGGAGGCCTCGGAGGATTTAACCTCCTGGCCCCCCTAAGAAACCTGACGACCAGATCGTGCTTCCCTACCGACCTCCCCTCTATGGGGTCGTGGTGGGCAGAAATAGCAGCAACATATACCTTAAGGGTGGAGGGGGACAGCCTACGCTCCAACCCTTGTTGCAAAAAGGAAAGCACGGCTCTGATCGAACATCTCCGGGGGTCCTCCTGGTAAGAGGAACACCATTCGACGAACAGGTTCCACTTCAGCGCATAGGCCCGTCTTGTGGACGGTGCTCGTGCTGAAGCGATAGTGAGCGCTACCTCCTGGGGCAGGTCACCTAGAACCTCCGCGTCCCGTCCAGGGACCACACATGAAGTTTCCACAAGTCTGGATGCGGGTGCCAGAGGGTGCCCCGTCTCTGAGAAAGCAGATCCTTCCTCAGAGGAATCGGCCAGGGAGGGGCTGTCGCGAGGAGCATGAGTTCCGGGAACCAGGTCCTGTTGGGCCAATATGGAGCCACTAACAGGACCTGCTCCTCGTCCTCCCTGATCTTGCACAGCGTCTGTGCTAGCAGGCTCACTGGGGGAAACGCATACTTGCGCAAGCCCTGGGGCCAGCTGTGTGCCAGTGCATCCGTGCCGAGCGTTGCCTCGGACAGGGAGTAGAACCACTGGCAGTGGGTGGTTTCTGGAGATGCAAACAGGTCTACCCGAGCAACTCCGAACCGACTCCAAATCAGCTGGACGCCTGGGGATGGAGTCTCCACTCCCCAGGAAGTGCCGCTCGAGACAGCTCGTCGGCCACCTGATTGAACACTCCTGGGATGTGGATGGCACGAAGAGACCTCAGATGCTTCTGACTCCAGAGGAGGAGGTGGCGGGCGAGTTGCGACATGCGACGGGAGCGCAAACTGCCTTGCCGGTTGATATAGGCAACGGTCGCAGTGTTGTCCGTACGGACCAGAACGTCCCTGCCCCGAAGGCGCCCTCTGAGGCGGCACAGGGCAAGGCGTACTGCCAGCAACTCGAGGCAATTGATATGCCAACGCAGAAGGGGGCCCGTCCAAACCCCTGATACTGCGTGCCCGTTGTACGTGGTACCCCAGCCGGTGGCCGAGGCATCCGTGAATACCACAGCATGCCTGGATACCTGCTCCAGGGGCACTACTGCCCGAAGGAACGAAGGATCTGACCACGGGCTGAAGGTCTTGCGGCAGGCCGGTGTAATCTGAACCCGGTGAGTACCGCGTTTCCACGCCCACCTCGGGATTCGACCATGGAGCCAGTGCTGAAGCGGTCTCATATGGAGCAGACCGAGCGGAACTATGGCCGCAGCTGCAGCCATATGCCCCAGGAGCCTCTGAAAGAGTTTCAGTGGGACCGCTGTCCTGCCTGATAAAGTCTTGAGGCAGTTCAGCACCGACTGAGCACGTTCCTGGGTGAGGCGTGCTGTCTGGTTGACCGAATCCAACTCCATGCCGAGAAAAGAGATCCTCTGCACTGGCACGAGTTGCTCTTTTCCCAATTGACCCGAAGGCCCAACTGGCTGAGGTGCCTGAGCACCAGGTCCCTGTGTGCGCACAACAGATCTCGAGACTGTGCAAGTATGAGCCAGTCGTAGAGGTAGTTGAGAATGCGCACACCCCGTTCTCTCAGGGGAACAAGGGGCCACCTCTGCGACTTTGGTGAAGACACGAGGCGAAAAGGGACAGCCCGAAGGGCAGGACCTTGTACTGATATGCCCGACCGTCAAACGCGAATCGCAGGAATGGCCTGTGTCGCGGGAGAATCGAAACATGAAAGTACACGTCCTTCAGGTCGATTGCTGCAAACCAATATAGGGGACGGACGCATCCAAAAATGCGTTTCTGCGTCAACATCTTGAACGGCATCTTGTGAAGTGCACGGTTCAAAACTCGCAGATCCAAGATCGGTCGTAACCCACCGCTTTTCTTGGGCACAATGAAGTAAGGGCTGTAAAACCCCGACCTCATATCGGCTGGAGGGACCGGCTCTATTGCATCCTTCGCCAGTAGGACTGCAATCTCCGCGAGCAAGACAGGGGCATCGACGGCTTTGACTGAAGTGAACCGGATGCCCCTGAACTTGGGGGGACGCCGGGCGAACTGAATCGCATAGCCGAGTCTGATGGTCCGCAGGAGCCACCGGGACGGACTGGGGAGCACTAACCAGGCTCCGAGAGACCTCACCAGCGGGGCCAACGGGCCCACCGACATGCCCGCGGTGGGGCAGCGAGGTGGAACACAGGGACCGGCCCCAGGGCCTGTGACGGCCTGGCCTGTGACGGCAGGGGGCGGGGTCTGGGTGTGTAGTGTAGCACTCACCTGATTTCTCCTCGCGTCGGAGGAGACACAGGAACCCGGCTTGAGGCTTGTGACAGCCTGGCGTTTGACGACTTGAAGCGGGGACTGGAGTGCTACTGCCCTTACCTGGTTCCACGAATGGGCAGGAGGGGTGCTCTTGGGCAACCACCCGCTGCCTGCTGGCGAGAGAGGAGGAGGGAAGCGATCCTGTGATGCACGGATCACCACTCTCCTCCTCTTGAGACCCGGAGATTGAGGAGACCGCTCTTTACTGATGTTTTGGGTACCGCTGGCTGCTGGGCCAGCGGCGGAACAAAATGAACAAAAGATACTCCACCCGGCCCTCCTCCGGGGGAGGGAGTGGTGCAGTCACCATCTCCCGATGAGCAGTCTCCTCCATCTCTGGGTCGACCGTCCCAGGGCCTCTTGCACTTGCGCTTGCCGCCAGGTTTGGCGGGGGCCTGGACGGGCTGGGCGTCCTGCCTGCGACCGGCTCCACAACGCTGCCTGGTGAAAGGCTGCTGCGGCTGCGCGGGAGCGGGGGGCGGCCGCAGGGGGGCGCCCACGGCGACGAGCAGGCTGAGTGGCTGCAGCCGGAGTGGAAGCAGCAGGTTTCCTCCCGCGCATGATGTGTTTGCCTCAGTCTGCTTCTGGGCTGCCGAGAACTGCTGGGCAAAGCTCTCGACAGCGTCGCCGAAAGGGCCGGTCTGTGACACGGGAGTATTCAGGAACTGTACCTTCTCCTGCTCCTTCATGTCAGCGAGACACAGCCAGAGATGGCGCTCCTGGACATCGCACGACCCAGAGACTGTGCGGTCACCTTCGTCGCTCGTAGCGCGAGGTCCGTCGCAGCACGCAGCTCATGTAGAACCGCCAGGTCGTAACCACCCTCGTGCAGGTCTTTCAGTGCTTTGGCCTGGTGGACCTGCAGCAACGCCATAGCGTGGAGGGCGGAAGCCGCCTCCCCACAGGCTCTATAAGCACTGCCAGTTAGACCTGACGAATACTTAGAGGCCCGTGAGGGGAGACACGGATCACCCCGCAGGGTGGAAGCAGCTGTTGGACACCGTTGCATGGCCACAGACCGTTCCACCGAGGGGATGCCCGCATACCCCAAAGCGGCTCCACCATCGAGGGTGGTGAGAGCGGAAGAACTACAAGATGTGTTTCGGGCAGTGAAAGGTGCCCTCCACGATCTTGTCAGCTCCTCATGCACTTCCGGAAAGAATGGCACCGGAGGGGGGCGCTGAGAACCAGTGCCACCCCCACCGAGGAACCACTCGCCCAGCCTCGAAGGATCGGGACACGGTGGCTTTTTAGGATTCCACACGAGCCCGACATTCTCGGCGGCCCGGGAAAGCATAGCCGTCATCTCTGGGTCTGGCACGGACAACGCTACCACACCCGAAGGGGGCAACGCAGCCGGGTCGTCATCCCCGGAGAGAGAGGGCCCACCCTCCGATGCAGTGATCGACATCTGGTCGTCAGAGGGGGCACCGAAGGAAAAGCGTGGCCAGCGCGCTCCTTCGGCAGCTCCACCGGCTGCGGAGTGCTTGAGGGGTGAGGAGCTCCACTTGGGGAAGCCCTCACCGTAATCCTCAAATCACCTCTGACTCCACCGGATCCAGTGTGCACGCCGGATCATGGCAGGCAGAGGGACTCTGCCATGTTTGACATAGCAGAGTCGCACTCCGAGATGGTCACGTCCCCGCAAGAAGAACATGAACCATCCACGAAAGCCACCTCAGCGTGCTGAATGCCCAGACACGTGAGGAAGCGATCGTGACCGTCCTGAGGCGCCAGGAAACGACCACACCCAGAAACGCACGGGTGAAAAGACATCTTTAAAAAGACGCGATCACCCGTGTTGCTCTTTTAGAGAAATTGCTCTTTCAGAGAAATGCTCTTTTAGTGCTGAAGCACGCAGGGGAGCTGGCCACCGCACACTCATAGTGTGGCTGTCAGCAGGAAGACGATCTTTCTCTCCCGGACACCGTGACCACCGCTGCCGTGCCGTAACGCCCGCACTCGCTCGCAGAACACTCTCTTGGAAGGGAGAGCAGTAGCTTTAACCACTACCGCTCGGTTCCGAAGCGAAAGGATAATTGATGCGGTGCATCAGCTGCCTCTTATGCTCACGCTGTGATCAGCGGCAGCTGGATGCAATAATCGCATGCCAATGTCCATTGGCTCGTTTAGTTACACTCGAAGTGGATTGGTCTCTCTGGCGAGATCCCAATTTCGTCGGTCATCCGACGTGACTCGGAGTGACCGACTGAAAGGGGAACTGAAACTACGATGTTGTGTAACATTACAATTTAAGGAAAAATATACGAATAAGAATTAAACAAGTGCATGCAAAGTATGCAAAACCATTGCAAAGGTAATGACTTGTAACTTCCTGCATGGTGCCATCACAAACGAATTTCATAGTTTTTCTAGAGAACTATGTTGAAGACTAGAAATGTAATAAGTGATTCTAGAGGGTTTCTTTGAAGAAAATACCAACAAGTTTTGGTAAAGTTCATAGGTAAAGCAGTGAAAAAAAAAAAAAAAACTTTACAGGAAACTGTTTGAAATGGCAGAAGTGTCAATTAAGGTGAATCATGAAAAATTAATGATTGTAGTATTCTACAGGTCTGAGATTAATTAAATTAGAATTGAAAAACATAAAATGTGAAGAGTTTGCCAATTATTTTATCTATTAATATTTATGTCAAAGTAGCAAAAAAAATTAAAAACCCTCCAAAACATTTCATTTATAGTTCAAGGTTAAAGAACATAAAGATCTGACTTAAGAATTTACCTCTACATGTGTTATTGGTGCTGATAGTAAGATTTAAAATGGTTTCAGTGAATCCATTCAAACATGAGCAACTGTAACTTCCCATTTCATTTGTGCAGTTGGAATCTGGACCACATAAAAATGGACTGAACAGACATTCATTTATATCTATGGAAGGAACAAATTAAAAATTTAGAAGCATATTTAGTTTTTACAGATAAAAAATTAGGCAAAGATCTGAAAAGACATGGTATCTAAAGACATGCATACACATTTCAGAATACACAAGAAGGAGGAAAAGACAAAAATGAATTAATAATGGTTTGGTGAAGTTACACCTCACTCTGTACATCTGTACTCTCAATCTAATGAGACAAATTCTGGAAAAAAAAAAAAAAAATCAGTTAATAACACTTACCTTGACATGAGTTGTTGCGGCTCACAGGACTGTCTTTATTGGAGGTATTAAATCCACTCCAGCATGAACACATGTGACTCCCAATGATGTTAATACAATCTGAGTATTGACCACACACTGACACTGCATCTTCACATTCATTTATGTCTGGAAAAAAATGTTAAAAATAAAGGTTTCCAAACAACCAAATGTGTCAAGTGTCACTGAGTAAACTCTTACTGGTTACAACAATTAAAATCAGTACATTCATGATCTAATGTGATTTCTCACCTCTCTGGCAGAGTGAACCCTCTGAAGGGAGAGCTTGAATACATCCACAAGTGCCTCCCACAATGCCATCACACACCTGATAGGCCCTGCAGGTGTCATTGGGCCAAACATGATTCTCCTCACACTTGCACTCATATTCTGTTCCATTTAACCCACACACTGTAATAGAATGGGATTTATTTATTTGTGTTCAAACTGTTAGTTTCTCCTAATACTGAACTCATCTTAGTGTGTGACATGATGAAACATTCTGATCTCACCAGTAGTCATGTCGATATCTGTGATATTAATGCTGTTTCTCAGAGTCAAAGGCAGGCTGATATTTCTGACGATATTCCGAAAGTAGTCCACCAGGAACAAGTCAAAGAATCTCACATCAATGTCAATCACGTAGTTAGAAGGTAGTACTGCAAGAACAAACAGAAGCAGGTTGAGCAAAACATTCAGTATAATTATATTGAAATTATGATTATTATTTCAAATATTAAATAATTTCTTTCTCAGATATAATATACCACAAAGCCTGAGATTAATGTTTAAAGTATCTTACTGAGTTGTTAACATTTCAACAGAACATCATATAATAGACCATGTGCCTTATATAGAGTAATTTGAAAACAAAAAAACAAGCACATAATCAGTCTGTCACACCTAGCAGTAAAATGCAGTAAAATCAAAGGAAAACAGATGAAAACAATTAAATGGAGAAAACTGATGTTGTCTTAGAAAGATGTCAGTGTCTCACCTTGGCAGAACTGTCCGTCGGTTGGAAGGCCATTGATACATGTACATGAACCATCAGTGATGACATCACAGGCCTCGTATGAGTGACACGTGTCATTCGGCCAAACAAACAGACCCTCACATTTACACTGATACTGTGTTTCATTCAGAGAACACACTGAAAAACAGAGGAAGAGTCAAAAAATCCAAATATCCTCATCTATAGCAGCATTAACGATGTATAAAGTTTAATGTTAGCTATACAACATTACAAAGCAGAGCCAGAGATCATACCAGTAGTTATGTTGATTTCTGTAATGTTAGTGCTGTCACTGATTGTGTAGGGCAAACTGAAAAACATCAGGAGGTTCCTCAGCTGATCAGTGATGCTGCTGTCCATGCTATTGATCTGAATTTCAATCAGATACTCAGTCAAAGGTAGAGTCACTGTAGAAAAAAAGTGGGGAGAAAACATCCAGAAATGACGACTATGGCTTTTACCTACACATAAGATAACCCAAGTTCAAAACAGCACATTATACATTTATGAATTTACTTCAAAAAGTACCACCAATACATTTATTTTTTTGGATTTAATATTTGTATTGTGTGGTAACCCTTTTATAAATGCAATAAGATATTAGAGGTATGCTGTATTGTGAATGTCACAATCTCTTGTATCTTATTTCTTACTGATTATTAATATCATATTACCATGACTTTAATCTCATAATGCTACAACTTTATTCTCAAAATACCACAACTTTATTCTCTTATACACATATGATCATAACTTCACGCAATTCCCATACTACTCTTTATTGGAAATGAATGATTTCCAGTCTGTTGCTGGTCATTTGAATGGCGGCATAATCAGCATGCATCTGTGATCACCAATGATCGGTTCTGCACAGATTTTGGTCATCTTGATTTTCATAGTTTTAAATACTTAGGAATAACAATTACTTGTAAGTGTTTAGATCTATTTAAAGCAAATGTGGTGCGGTTACGAACACCATGCGTTGCAGCTTATCACCCCCCCCCCCCCCCCCCCCCCCACTGCGCATGCTTGACCCACGCATCCCACAACATACGCATATGTCAGCGGGTCAAATCCTACTAACAATAACAAAATTAACTCACTTTACATAAAGACAAAATAACCATACAAAAAATAAATCTCACACTAATTTCACCTCCAGTGAGTCCATAAAGATTTTGCTCATTGGTCATTTTATACCCAAAACTAGATACCATGTCATTTCGGGCTCAGTGATTGGGTCCCGGATTATGTCAGTATTGAAGAGTGTTCTCCCAAACCACCACCAGTCCGCTACCTTACGGTCCTCTAACTGCCGTCTCACGTTTTTCTTACAGTAATTCCATTGTCAGGCAATCATTACAAATTTGGTCCCAATTTCAAAGCCATTTTGGCCTTTAAAGTTTTCCATTGGTTTCACCTATTAATTGTAACCCTGTATTCCCTCGCTCACTTAATGAAAAAGTATTTAATATTTGGCAGAGAGCAGGGATTTCAGTTGTCAATATCTACACTGATAATGTTTTTCCCAGCTTTTCACAGTTAATGCAAAAATTCTACCTTTCTATTGTTCTTTTTTTTTTTTTTTTTAGATACTTGCAATTCTGAAACTTTGTTAAAAACTCATTTCCTGACTTGCTGAATCTTCAGCCAAAATCCCATCTAGATCAAATTCTCAAAGTACCCTTATATAAAAAGGGTGTATTGTCTACTCTATACTGGCTCATTTATTTAACAACAGTGGGAGATGGACCTTTGCCTCACATTTGAGGATGAGACTTGGAACTAGATCCTGTCCCGTGTACATTGTCTTATCCAATTAAAATGTATTCATTGAATTAATTGGACAAAAGTGAGGTTGGCAAAAATTAAGCATGATGTTGATCCTACATGCGATAACTGCCATCAGGCCCCTGCAGACTTAATACATATGTTTTGGTTATGTCCACATGTTATGTTATGTTATGTTATGTTATGTTATGTTATGTTATGTTATGTTATGTTATGTTATGTTATATGTTATGTTATGTTATGTTACCTTTTGGTAACTTCTTTTTGGCTATCAATTTTTAAATATTTTTCCTCTGTGACAAAGAAACAGATCGAGCTTTGTCCTTTGGTTGTATTTTTTTGGACTCCAAAACGTCACAGGTTTGTCCGGATGTTCTGCAAAGACTTTTGGTTTTTCAATATTATTAGCTAGATGGATTATGCAAATTCTTCTTCTATAGTCTGTCAACCTAATCATTAGGATGCTGTTATGATCGTGGCTTGATTTTGATCAAATGTGTATTAAGTACAAATATGTGCATTTTATGTACATAATTTATATTTGTTGTAACGGACGAGTTTTTGTTTTGCATTCAGGGGTGTGGTTTTATTATTATAAAAGTTAAATAAAGAGATCAGGCAAAAAAAAAAGAAAAAAGAAAAGACTTTGCTCATCTCAAACGAGCCAGCCTATCATCACATTTTAATATCGCCATACCCCTTAAGAACACATAATAACAAATCATTAAAGTGTTTTGATATTTCTGTCAAATTTACTTACATATGAAATATATATTGTGATGAAATATATTTTCTACATGCTCACCATTGCATGGGTTACTAGTGCTGACTGGTTGACTCCTATTTGTTACTGTAAATCCAGTCAAGCAGGAACAGTTGTAACCCCCAAATAAGTTGATGCAACGAGAGTTTGGACCACAGACCTCCAATGTCTCATGACATTCATGCACATCTTTATTGCAGGAAGAGATGAAAAAACATACATATTGTTGCTATTTGGAACACTCAAAGTCACTGTAATTCAAATCTCATTTTTCTTGTGGTTTGATTATGAAATGTTAAAAATAGAGAATGAAGAAAAGTCTGTATGCAGGGGATTAAAAAATCAACTGTTTAATTGCTAATTAAAATGTGTTAAATATGTTTTGATTGCAAAAATGAAATGCCTTAAAACAATATCTTGGTTATTTTCAAAATTAGACTATAAATAAATCTGATTCCAGGTTTTACCTGTACATGTGTTATTGATGCTGATGGGGAAACTTGAAATTGTTGCAGTGAATCCATTTAGACACGAGCAATTGTAACTTCCCAGCTGATTTGTGCAGATGGAATTTGGACCACATACAGATGGACTGAACAGACATTCATCTATATCTATGGAAACAACAAATGAAACAAACAAAAATATTAGTTATGGTGTTAAATTAGGCAGACACCTAAAGACATCAAAGTCCTCTGGTATCTAAAGATATCCAGCCACAATTATTACTGCAGAAAGATGAAAAGACAAAAATTAATCATTTCTTGGGTGATGTTACACCTCAAGCAGAAACAGCTTAAGCTCAAAGTAATATTCACATAAACTATAAAGACAAAGCAGCTCTGTACAATCAGTTTCAAAATCAGCTAATAACACTTACCCTGACATGAGTTGTTGCGGCTCACAGGACTGTCTTTATTGGAGGTATAAAATCCACTCCAGCATGAACACATGTGACTCCCAATGATGTTAATACAATCTGAGTATTGACCACACACTGACACTGCATCTTCACATTCATTGATGTCTGAAAAAAAGAGTGAGAAGGTATTACATAAATGTTACAATTAAAGGTTTCCAAACTACGTGTCAAGTGTCGCCAAGTAAATGCGTACTGGGCATGTTACTACAATTACAATCAGTACATTTATCTAATGTGATTTCTTACCTCTCTGGCAGAGTGAACCCTCTGAAGGGAGAGCTTGAATACATCCACAAGTGCCTCCCACAATGCCATCACACACCTGATAGGCCCTGCAGGTGTCATTGGGCCAAACATGATTCTCCTCACACTTGCACTCATATTCTGTTCCATTTAACCCACACACTGTAATAGAATGGGATTTATTTATTTGTATTCAAACTGTTAGTTTCTCCTAATACTGAACTCATCTTAGTGTGTGACATGATGAAACATTCTGATCTCACCAGTAGTCATGTCGATATCTGTGATATTAATGCTGTTTCTCAGAGTCAAAGGCAGGCTGATATTTCTGACGATATTCCGAAAGTAGTCCACCAGGAACAAGTCAAAGAATCTCACATCAATGTCAATCACGTATTTAGAAGGTAGTACTGCAAGAAAAAACGGAAGCAGGTTGAGCAGAACAATCAGCATGATTCTTATAATGACAAAAATGTAGGTATCTTTTAGAATTGTCTTCTTCAAAGACTGAGTTTTATATTAAAAGAACATTACTATGCTGTAAATATTTTAATGACAAAACTCTATAAACTGTAATAGATCATGTAACAAAAAAACTGCATATAATCAGTCTGTCACAACTAGCAATAAAATGCAGTAAAACCAAAGGAAAACAGATGAAAACAATTAAATGGAGAAAACTGATGTTGTCTTAGAAAGATGTCAGTGTCTCACCTTGGCAGAACTGTCCGTCGGTTGGAAGGCCATTGATACATGTACATGAACCATCAGTGATGACATCACAGGCCTCGTATGAGTGACATGTGTCATTCGGCCAAACAAACAGACCCTCACATTTACACTGATACTGTGTTTCATTCAGAGAACACACTGAAAAACAGAGGAGGAGTCCAAATATCTAAATCTCATCATCTATGGCAGCATTAATGATGTATAAAGTTTAATCTTAGCTATACAACATTACAAAGCAGAGCCAGAGATCATACCAGTAGTTATGTTGATTTCTGTAATGTTAGTGCTGTCACTGATTGTGTAGGGCAAACTGAAAAACATCAGGAGGTTCCTCAGCTGATCAGTGATGCTGCTGTCCATGCTATTGATCTGAATTTCAATCAGATACTCAGTCAAAGGTAGAGTCACTGTAGAAAAAGAGTGGAAAAAACATCCAGAAATTATGATTATGCCTTTTACCAGCAAAAATAACATAATCGAGGTTCACAGAAGGAAATTATAAATGGATTGTGATGTTTCAGCCTGTAAGACTTATTTGGAACAGTTATTTTAACCACTCCAGAATCAATTTAACTAGCTTCTGTCATAGATGAAATAGTCAGTATCTAAAGCATGCAGCAATTCATATAACAGATGATTACAGTATTCAAATATTTCTGTTACAATTATTTAAAAAAAAAAAAAATAGGATGAAATATATTTTCTATATGTTTACCATTGCATGGGTTACTGGTGCTGACTGGTTGACTCCTATTTGTTACTGTAAATCCAGTCAAGCAGGAACAGTTGTAATCCCCAATTGAGTTGATGCAACGAGAGTTTGGACCACAGACCTCCAATGTATTAAGACATTCATGCACATCTTTATTAAGAACATATAAAAAAACATAAATATTGTTACTATTAGGAACACTCAAGTATGAAAGTCACCATTAGTTGAATCTAGTTTTTCATTCTCTTTGGCTGCTAAAATTTTAAACGGAAGATGAAAAAATGATTTAGGCAGCAGGAAGAAACATTTTTTGTTTCTGATTAATAGTTGATTTTGCAATAAATTGTGTTAAGTATGATGTGATGGCAAAAAATGCAAAAGGAAAATACATATAAAAATAAGCTGGGTCATGTAAGAAAATTATTGTATTTAAAATATAATATGATTGTAGGATTTACCTGTACATGTGTTATTGATGCTGATGGGGAAACTTGAAACTGTTGCAGTGAATCCATTTAGACACGAGCAATTGTAACTTCCCAGCTGATTTGTGCAGATGGAATTTGGACCACATACAGATGGACTGAATAGACATTCATTTATATCTATGAAAAAAAATAAATAAATGAAAACAACAAATATTAGATTTAAACTAGGCAGACACCTAAAGACATCAAAGACCTCTGGTATCTAAAGACATTCAATCACAATCATTATTCTAGGAAGGCAAAAAGACAAAAATAAATCATTTGTTTGCTGATTTTACACCTCAAGCAGGAACAGCTACAGCTCACAGTTGTATTCAAACTCTAAAGACACAGCAGCTCTGTACACTCAGGTTCATAAGATAAAAATCCCCCAAAAAGGTTAATAACACTTACCCTGACATGAGTTGTTGCGGCTCACAGGACTGTCTTTATTGGAGGTATAAAATCCACTCCGGCATGAACACATGTGACTCCCAATGATGTTAATACAATCTGAGTATTGACCACACACTGACACTGCATCTTCACATTCGTTGATGTCTGCAAACAAGAGTGAGAAAATATTACATAAATGTTACAATTAAAGGTTTCCAAACAACGTGTCGAGTCACCGAGTAAATTCACGCTGGTCCTGTTACTTCAATTACAATCAGTACTAATGTGATTTCTCACCTCTCTGGCAGAGTGAACCCTCTGAAGGGAGAGCTTGAATACATCCACAAGTGCCTCCCACAATGCCATCACACACCTGATAGGCCCTGCAGGTGTCATTGGGCCAAACATGATTCTCCTCACACTTGCACTCATATTCTGTTCCATTTAACCCACACACTGTAATAGAATGGGATTTATTTATTTGTGTTCAAACGGTCAGTTTCTCCTAATACTGAACTCATCTTAGTGTGTGACATGATGAAACATTCTGATCTCACCAGTAGTCATGTCGATATCTGTGATATTAATGCTGTTTCTCAGAGTCAAAGGCAGGCTGATATTTCTGACGATATTCCGAAAGTAGTCCACCAGGAACAAGTCAAAGAATCTCACATCAATGTCAATCACGTATTTAGAAGGTAGTACTGCAAGAAAAAACGGAAGCAGGTTGAGCAGAACAATCAGCATGATTCTTATAATGACAAAAATGTAGGTATCTTGTAGAATTGTCTTCTTCAAAGACTGAGCTTTATATTAAAAGAACATTACTATGCTGTAAATATTTTAATGACAAAACTCTATAAACTGTAATAGATCATGTAACAAAAAAACTGCATATAATCAGTCTGTCACACCTAGCAATAAAATGCAGTAAAATCAAAGGAAAACAGATGAAAACAATTAAATGGAGAAAACTGATGTTGTCTTAGAAAGATGTCAGTGTCTCACCTTGGCAGAACTGTCCGTCGGTTGGAAGGCCATTGATACATGTACATGAACCATCAGTGATGACATCACAGGCCTCGTATGAGTGACACGTGTCATTCGGCCAAACAAACAGACCCTCACATTTACACTGATACTGTGTTTCATTCAGAGAACACACTGAAAAACAGAGGAAGAGTCAAAAAATCCAAATATCATCATCTATAGCAGCATTAACGATGTATAAAGTTTAATCTTAGCTATACAACATTACAAAGCAGAGCCAGAGATCATACCAGTAGTTATGTTGATTTCTGTAATGTTAGTGCTGTCACTGATTGTGTAGGGCAAACTGAAAAACATCAGGAGGTTCCTCAGCTGATCAGTGATGCTGCTGTCCATGCTATTGATCTGAATTTCAATCACATACTCAGTCAAAGGTAGAGTCACTGTAGAAAAAGAGTGGAAAAACATCCAGAAATTATGATTATGCCTTTTACCAGCAAAAATAACATAATCGAGGTTCACAGAAGGAAATTATGAATGGATTGTTATGTTTCAGCCTGTAAGACTTATTTGGAACAGTTATTTTAACCACTCCAGAATCAATTTAACTAGCTTCTGTCATAGATGAAAGAGTCAGTATCTAAAGCATGCAGCAATTCATATAACAGATGATTACAGTATTCAAATATTTCTGTTACAATTATTTAAAAAAACATATGATGAAATATATTTTCTACATGCTCACCATTGCATGGGTTACTGATGCTGACTGGTTGACTCCTATTTGTTACTGTAAATCCAGTCAAGCAGGAACAGTTGTAATCCCCAATTGAGTTGATGCAACGAGAGTTTGGACCACAGACCTCCAATGTATTAAGACATTCATGCACATCTTTATTAAGAAGATATAAAAAAATATAAATATTGTTACTATTAGGAACACTCAAGTATGAATGTCACCATTAGTTGAATCTAGTTTTTCATTCTCTTTGGCTGCTAAAATTTTAAACAGAAGATGCAAAAATGATTTAGGCAGCAGGAAGAAACATTTTTTGTTTCTGATTAATAGTTGATTTGGCAATAAATTGTGTTAAGTATGATGTGATGGCAAAAAATGCAAAAGCAAAATACATACAAAAATAAGCTGGGTTATTTAAGAAAATTATTGTATTTAAAATATAATATGACTGTAGGATTTACCTGTACATGTGTTATTGATGCTGATGGGGAAACTTGAAACTGTTGCAGTGAATCCATTTAGACATGAGCAATTGTAACTTCCCAGATGATTTGTGCAGATGGAATTTGGACCACATACAGATGGACTGAATAGACATTCATTTATATCTATGAAAAAAAATAAATAAATGAAAACAACAAATATTAGATTTAAACTAGGCAGACACCTAAAGACATCAAAGACCTCTGGTATCTAAAGACATTCAATCACAATCATTATTCTAGGAAGGCAAAAGACAAAAATAAATCATTTGTTTGCTGATGTTACACCTCAAGCAGGAACAGCTACAGCTCACAGTAGTATTCAAACTCTAAAGACACAGCAGCTCTGTACACTCAGGTTCATAAGATAAAAATTCCCTCAAAAAAGTTAATAACACTTACCCTGACATGAGTTGTTGCGGCTCACAGGACTGTCTTTATTGGAGGTATTAAATCCACTCCAGCATGAACACATGTGACTCCCAATGATGTTAATACAATCTGAGTATTGACCACACACTGACACTGCATCTTCACATTCATTGATGTCTGCAAACAAGAGTGAGAAAATATTACATAAATGTTACAATTAAAGGTTTCCAAACAACGTGTCGAGTCACCGAGTAAATTCACGCTGGTCCTGTTACTTCAATTACAATCAGTACATTTATCTAATGTGATTTCTTACCTCTCTGGCAGAGTGAACCCTCTGAAGGGAGAGCTTGAATACATCCACAAGTGCCTCCCACAATGCCATCACACACCTGATAGGCCCTGCAGGTGTCATTGGGCCAAACATGATTCTCCTCACACTTGCACTCATATTCTGTTCCATTTAACCCACACACTGTAATAAAATGGGATTTGTTTATTTGTGTTCAAACTGTTAGTTTCTCCTAATACTGAACTCATCTTAGTGTGTGACATGATGAAACATTCTGATCTCACCAGTAGTCATGTCGATATCTGTGATATTAATGCTGTTTCTCAGAGTCAAAGGCAGGCTGATATTTCTGACGATATTCCGAAAGTAGTCCACCAGGAACAAGTCAAAGAATCTCACATCAATGTCAATCACGTATTTAGAAGGTAGTACTGCAAGAAAAAACGGAAGCAGGTTGAGCAGAACAATCAGCATGATTCTTATAATGACAAAAATGTAGGTATCTTGTAGAATTGTCTTCTTCAAAGACTGAGCTTTATATTAAAAGAACATTAGTATGCTGAAAATATTTTAATGATAAAACTCTAAATACTGTAATAGATCATGTAACAAAAAAACTGCATATAATCAGTCTGTCACACCTAGCAGTAAAATGCAGTAAAACCAAAGGAAAACAGATGAAAACAATTAAATGGAGAAAACTGATGTTGTCTTAGAAAGATGTCAGTGTCTCACCTTGGCAGAACTGTCCGTCGGCTGGAAGGCCATTGATACATGTACATGAACCATCAGTGATGACATCACAGGCCTCGTATGAGTGACACGTGTCATTCGGCCAAACAAACAGACCCTCACATTTACACTGATACTGTGTTTCATTCAGAGAACACACTGAAAAACAGAGGAAGAGTCAAAAAATCCAAATATCCTCATCTATGGCAGCATTAACGATGTATAAAGTTTAATGTTAGCTATACAACATTACAAAGCAGAGCCAGAGATCATACCAGTAGTTATGTTGATTTCTGTAATGTTAGTGCTGTCACTGATTGTGTAGGGCAAACTGAAAAACATCAGGAGGTTCCTCAGCTGATCAGTGATGCTGCTGTCCATGCTATTGATCTGAATTTCAATCACATACTCAGCCAAAGGTAGAGTCACTGTAGAAAAAGAGTGGAAAAAACATCCAGAAATTATGATTATGCCTTTTACCAGCAAAAATAACATAATCGAGGTCCACAGAAGGAAATTAAATTATGCAGCAATTAATATAATAGATGATTACAGTATTTTAATATTTCTGTTACAATTATTTTAAAAAAATATGATGAAATATATTTTCTACATGCTCACCATTGCATGGGTTACTGGTGCTGACAGGTTGACTCCTATTTGTTACTGTAAATCCAGTCAAGCAGGAACAGTTGTAATCCCCAATTGAGTTCATGCAACGAGAGTTTGGACCACAGACCTCCAATGTATTAAGACATTCATGCACATCTTTATTAAGAAGATATAAAAAAATATAAATATTGTTACTATTAGGAACACTCAAGTATGAATGTCACCATTAGTTTAATCTAGTTTTTCATTCTCTTAGGCTGCTAAAATTTTAAACAGAAGATGAAAAAATTATATAGGCAGCAGGAAGAAACATTTTTTGTTTCTGATTAATAGTTGATTTTGCAATAAATTCTGTTAAGTATGATGTGATGGCAAAAAATGCAAAAGCAAAATACATATAAAAAGAAGCTGGGTTATTTAGGAAAATTATTGTATTTAAAATATAATATAACTGTAGGATTTACCTGTACATGTGTTATTGATGCTGATGGGGAAATTTGAAACTGTTGCAGTGAATCCATTGAGACACGAGCAATTGTAACTTCCCAGCTGATTTGTGCAGATGGAATTTGGACCACATACAGATGGACTGAATAGACATTCATTTATATCTATGAAAAAAATAAATGAAAGCAACAAATATTAGATTTAAACTAGGCAGACACCTAAAGACATCAAAGACCTAACCAAGGCTAACCAAGATGGCAGCGCGATCAGACGCAGCGGCCACTCCAGGCCCCAAAGACGGTGCTTTTATGTCTTTTAATGTCGTCTGTTCGTCTCCAAATAGTGTCGATTTACCGCTAATTCATCGGGAGATCACTCCGGGATATATCTACGATCGCCAAAGCCTTTTGGATATCGACAAGGCATACAAACACAAACTCTCGCCGGCAGCTACTGAGAAGCTACGAGGCCTTTGTTTACTGCTGGAGCCGGACCTCGAGACCGCGGCCTCGCCGACTGATGCTACCTGCACAAGGCGGCGTCGCAAGTGGTGTGAGAGAGGACGGAAGTGCGGTAAGCGCGGAGGTATACGAGCTAGGCTGAGGGCTAACCCCACAAGACCGGCTCTTCCAACACTCATGCTCTCAAACGTTCGCTCTCTGGAAAACAGTCGATCTACACAGCATGAGGCAAGGGATTGTTGTGTGTTTGTTTTCACTGAAACATGGCTAAACGACAACATCCCGGACTCTGCCATTCAGCTGCACGGACTAACTAGCTACCGCACGGACAGAGATTCATCACTGTCTGGTAAGACTCGCGGGGGTGGCTTGTGTGTGTATATCAACAAAGAATGGTGTAACAATGCCGCGGTAGTGACAAAACACTGTTCATCGCTGGTGGAGTTTATGTTTGTGAAGTGTCGACCGTTCTATCTGCCGCGGGAGTTCATGGCCATTGTTATTTTCGCGGTTTACATTCCTCCGTGTGCAAACGCAAAGGACGCGCTTCGCGAGCTGTACAGCGCCATCAGCGAACAACAAACAAATAACCCCGACGGCTTTTTCATCATAGCCGGTGACTTCAACCACACAAACCTAAAGACAGTTTTGTCAAAGTTCTACCAACATGTGAACTTTGCAACAAGGGGAAACAGCACACTGGATTTTGTTTACACAACAGTAAAGGACGCATACAAAGCCGAACCCCGCCCCCACCTCGGGTACTCGGACCACATCTCTGTTATGCTAATCCCAGCATACAGACCACTTCTCAAACTCACCAAACCGGTTCAAAAGCAGATCACAGTATGGCCAGACAATGCCACCTCAGCACTGCAGGACTGCTTCCAGGACACAGACTGGAACGTGTTTAAAGAGGCGGCCACCTACAACAACCACACAGACCTGCAGGAGTACACCGAAACTGTGACTGCTTACATCAAAAAGTGCATAGATGATGTGACAGTCACCAAAACCATCACCACACGTGCCAACCAGAAGCCATGGATGACAGCAGAGGTTCGTGGGCTGCTAAAGACCAGAGATGAAGCATTCAGATCAGGAGATAAAGCAGCCCTCAAAACAGCAAGAACCAATCTGTCTCATGGCATCAAGAAGGCAAAACATCAGTATGCTAAAAAAATCAACAATCACTTCACAGACAGCAGAGACACTCGGACCCTGTGGCAAGCCATTCAGACCATCACTGACTACAAGCCCCTGCCACAGGCCAGTGACCATGACACATCCCTTCCAGAGGCACTCAACCACTTCTACTCACGATTTGAGATACAGAACGACACACCTGCACAGAAACTACTCACATCTCCAAACGACCAGGTACTCTGTCTCTCTCCAGTCGACGTAAGGAAGACCCTATCCAGGATTAACCCACGAAAGGCTGCGGGCCCTGACAACATACCTGGACGTGTACTGAAAGACTGTGCTGCACAGCTGACGGATGTCCTAACAGACATCTTCAACACCTCGCTGAGCCAGGCAGTCGTCCCCAAGTGTTTCAAATCCACCTCCATAATTCCAGTACCAAAGAAGTCACCTGTGTCCTGTCTGAATGACTACCGTCCCATAGCACTGACCCCAATCATGATGAAGTGCTTTGAGAGGTTAGTCATGCAGCACATCAAGTCCAGTCTCCCAAACACGCTGGACCCACTCCAGTTTGCATACCGTCCAAACCGTTCCACGGACGATGCAATATCCACCACTCTCCACCTAGCTCTTACTCACCTGGAACAGAAAGACTCTTATGTTAGAATGCTGTTCATTGACTTCAGCTCAGCATTCAACACAATAATCCCACAACAGCTCATCCACAAACTAAACCTGCTGGGCCTTAACACCTCCCTCTGTAATTGGATCCTGGACTTTTTAACTGCAAGACCTCAGTCAGTCCATGTCGGCCGCAACACCTCCAGCACTACCACACTGAGCACAGGTGCCCCACAAGGCTGTGTGCTCAGCCCGCTGCTCTTCACTTTGCTGACCCACGACTGCACTGCCAAGTCCAGCTCCAACCACATCATCAAGTTTGCTGATGACACAACTGTGGTAGGCCTCATCAGCAACAACGATGAAACGCACTACAGAGAGGAAGTGGCACAGCTGGCTGAATGGTGTGGTGCTAACAACCTGTCCCTCAATGTAGGTAAGACGAAAGAGGTTGTGATGGACTTCAGGAGAAACTCTGTTGACCACCCCCCGCTGACCATCGACGGCTCAACCGTGGAGAGAGTCGGCAGCACTAAATTCCTGGGAGTGCACATCACAGAGGATCTCACCTGGACCACCAACGTCACGTCACTCAACAAGAAGGGACAACAGCGCCTCCACTTTCTCCGCTGGCTGAAAAGGGCAAGTCTCCCTCCACCCATCCTCACCACTTTTTACAGGGGCACCATTGAGAGTGTGCTGACCACCTGCATCACTGTCTGGTATGGGAACTGCAGTGCTGCTGACCGCAAGACCCTACAATGGACAGTGAACACTGCCGCAATGATCATCGGTGCCCCTCTCCCCTCCATCCTGGACATTTTCCTTTCACGATGCTCCAACAAGGCCACCAGAATCGTGAAGGACCCCACCCACCCCTCTCACAACCTCTTCCAGCTCCTGCCATCAGGTAGAAGGTACCGGAGCATCAGAGCTCGCTCTGTCAGATTGCTCAACAGCTTTTTTCCCCAGGCTGTGAGAGCTCTTAACTCCAATCCCCCTGTCCCCCTCTGAAACCATGAACACCTCAGCCCTCCCACCCCCCAACTCATTAAAAACTGTTGACAATTTTACTAAGTGCAATTCTGAATGTGCTACACACAGGTGAGTGGGCTATACAAACAACCTGTAGTAACGCACTCATCCCACTATATACACACTAGACACTTTCTACAAACACTCCCTGCCACAAAGACTCTTAAGAAAATATATGTCTACTTGAGCATTGCACTACAAAATCTTTTTGCACTATGCACTGTCTCCCACAAAATCTCTCTTCTGCACAATAATTTAATGTACAAAATATATATTTTTCTGCACAATTTCATGTACATATATCTCTTTCGCACAATTTCATGTACAGTATTTATGTAAAGTTTTTGTACAGTCTCAGTTTGTGTATGTGTGGACAACTAGGAATAGCAGTTATAGTATTTTTAGTATATGTATAGTCAGATAGTTAACTGTTGTATAGCTCTATTGTTTTTCCTATACTTGCATTGTTGTATGTTTATCTTATGTTTAACTAGTATGTAGCACCGTGGTCCTGCGAGACACGACATTTCGTTCCACTATATGTCCACACATGTAGCAGAATGACAATAAAGCTCGACTCGACTTGACTTGACTTGACCTCTGGTATCTAAAGACATTCAATCACAATCATTATTCTAGGAAGGCAAAAAGACAAAAATAAATCATTTGTTTGCTGATGTTACACCTCAAGCAGGAACAGCTACAGCTCACAGTAGTATTCAAACTCTAAAGACACAGCAGCTCTGTACACTCAGGTTCATAAGATAAAAATCCCCCCCAAAAAGTTAATAACACTTACCCTGACATGAGTTGTTGCAGCTCACAGGACTGTCTTTATTGGAGGTATTAAATCCATTCCAGCATGAACACATGTGACTCCCAATGATGTTAATACAATCTGAGTATTGACCACACACTGACATTGCATCTTCACATTCATTGATGTCTGCAAACAAGAGTGAGAAAGTATTACATAAATGTTACAATTAAAGGTTTCCAAACAACGTGTCGAGTCACCGAGTAAATTCACGCTGGTCATGTTACTACAATTACAATCAGTACATTAATCTAATGTGATTTCTCACCTCTCTGGCAGAGTGAACCCTCTGAAGGGAGAGCTTGAATACATCCACAAGTGCCTCCCACAATGCCATCGCACACCTGATAGGCCCTGCAGGTGTCATTGGGCCAAACATGATTCTCCTCACACTTGCACTCATATTCTGTTCCATTTAACCCACACACTGTAACAGAATGGGATTTATTTATTTGTGTTCAAACGGTCAGTTTCTCCTAATACTGAACTCATCTTAGTGTGTGACATGATGAAACATTCTGATCTCACCAGTAGTCATGTCGATATCTGTGATATTAATGCTGTTTCTCAGAGTCAAAGGCAGGCTGATATTTCTGACGATATTCCGAAAGTAGTCCACCAGGAACAAGTCAAAGAATCTCACATCAATGTCAATCACGTATTTAGAAGGTAGTACTGCAAGAAAAAACGGAAGCAGGTTGAGCAGAACAATCAGCATGATTCTTATAATGACAAAAATGTAGGTATCTTGTAGAATTGTCTTCTTCAAAGACTTAACTTTATATTAAAAGAACATTACTATGCTGTAAATATTTTAATGACAAAACTCTAAATACTGTAATAGATCATGTAACAAAAAAACTGCATATAATCAGTCTGTCACACCTAGCAGTAAAATGCAGTAAAATCAAAGGAAAACAGATGAAAACAATTAAATGGAAAAGAACTGATGTTGTCTTAGAAAGATGTCAGTGTCTCACCTTGGCAGAACTGTCCGTTGGCTGGAAGGCCATTGATACATGTACATGAACCATCAGTGATGACATCACAGGCCTCGTATGAGTGACACGTGTCATTCGGCCAAAAAAACAGACCCTCACATTTACACTGATACTGTGTTTCATTCAGAGAACACACTGAAAAACAGAGGAAGAGTCAAAAAATCCAAATATCATCATCTATAGCAGCATTAACAATGTATAAAGTTTAATCTTAGCTATACAACATTACAAAGCAGAGCCAGAGATCATACCAGTAGTTATGTTGATTTCTGTAATGTTAGTGCTGTCACTGATTGTGTAGGGCAAACTGAAAAACATCAGGAGGTTCCTCAGCTGATCAGTGATGCTGCTGTCCATGCTATTGATCTGAATTTCAATCAGATACTCAGTCAAAGGTAGAGTCACTGTAGAAAAAAAGTGGAAAAACATCCAGAAATTATGATTATGCCCTTTTACCAGCAAAAATAACATAATCGAGCTTCACAGAAGGAAATTATGAATGGATAGTGATGTTTCAGCCTATAAGACTTATTTGGAACAGTTATTTTAACCACTCCAGAATCAATTTAACTAGCTTCTGTCATAGATGAAAGAGTCAGTATCTAAAGCATGCAGCAATTCATATAACAGATGATTACAGTATTCAAATATTTCTGTTACAATTATTTAAAAAAAATATGATGAAATATATTTTCTACATGCTCACCATTGCATGGGTTACTGATGCTGACTGGTTGACTCCTATTTGTTACTGTAAATCCAGTCAAGCAGGAACAGTTGTAATCCCCAATTGAGTTGATGCAACGAGAGTTTGGACCACAGACCTCCAATGTATTAAGACATTCATGCACATCTTTATTAAGAACATATAAAAAATATAAATATTGTTACTATTAGGAACACTCAAGTATGAAAGTCATCATAAGTTGAATCTAGCTTTTCTTACGCTTTGGCTCCTAAAATTTTAAACGGTGGATGCAAAAATGATTTAGGCAGCAGGAAGAAACATTTTTTGTTTCTGATTAATAGTTGATTTGGCAATAAATTGTGTTAAGTATGATGTGATGACAAAAAATGCAAAAGCAAAATACATATAAAAATAAGCTGGGTTATTTAGGAAAATTATTGTATTTAAAATATAATATGATTGTAGGATTTACCTGTACATGTGTTATTGATGCTGATGGGGAAACTTGAAACTGTTGCAGTGAATCCATTTAGACACGAGCAATTGTAACTTCCCAGCTGATTTGTGCAGATGGAATTTGGACCACATACAGGTGGACTGAACAGACATTCATTTATATCTATGAAAAAAAGAAATAAATGAAAACAACAAATATTAGATTTAAACTAGGCAGACACCTAAAGACATCAAAGACCTCTGGTATCTAAAGACATTCAATCACAATCATTATTCTAGGAAGGCAAAAAGACAAAAATAAATCATTTGCTTGCTGGTGTTACACCTCAAGCAGGAACAGCTACAGCTCACAGTAGTATTCAAACTCTAAAGACACAGCAGCTCTGTACACTCAGGTTCATAAGATAAAAATCCCCCCAAAAAAGTTAATAACACTTACCCTGACATGAGTTGTTGCGGCTCACAGGACTGTCTTTATTGGAGGTATTAAATCCACTCCAGCATGAACACATGTGACTCCCAATGATGTTAATACAATCTGAGTATTGACCACACACTGACATTGCATCTTCACATTCGTTGATGTCTGCAAACAAGAGTGAGAAAATATTACATAAATGTTACAATTAAAGGTTTCCAAACAACGTGTTGAGTCACCGAGTAAATTCACGCTGGTCATGTTACTACAATTACAATCAGTACATTTATCTAATGTGATTTCTTACCTCTCTGGCAGAGTGAACCCTCTGAAGGGAGAGCTTGAATACATCCACAAGTGCCTCCCACAATGCCATCACACACCTGATAGGCCCTGCAGGTGTCATTGGGCCAAACATGATTCTCCTCACACTTGCACTCATATTCTGTTCCATTTAACCCACACACTGTAATAGAATGGGATTTATTTATTTGTGTTCAAACTGTTAGTTTCTCCTAATACTGAACTCATCTTAGTGTGTGACATGATGAAACATTCTGATCTCACCAGTAGTCATGTCGATATCTGTGATATTAATGCTGTTTCTCAGAGTCAAAGGCAGGCTGATATTTCTGACGATATTCCGAAAGTAGTCCACCAGGAACAAGTCAAAGAATCTCACATCAATGTCAATCACGTATTTAGAAGGTAGTACTGCAAAAAAAAACGGAAGCAGGTTGAGCAAAACAATCAGCATGATTCTTATAATGACAAAAATGTAGGTATCTTGTAGAATTGTCTTCTTCAAAGACTGAGCTTTATATTAAAAGAACATTACTATGCTGTAAATGTTTTAATGACAAAACTCTAAATACTGTAATAGATCATGTAACAAAAAAACTGCATATAATCTGTCTGTCACACCTAGCAGTAAAATGCAGTAAAACGAAAGGAAAACAGATGAAAACAATTAAATGGAGAAAACTGATGTTGTCTTAGAAAGATGTCAGTGTCTCACCTTGGCAGAACTGTCCGTTGGCTGGAAGGCCATTGATACATGTACATGAACCATCAGTGATGACATCACAGGCCTCGTATGAGTGACACGTGTCATTCGGCCAAACAAACAGACCCTCACATTTACACTGATACTGTGTTTCATTCAGAGAACACACTGAAAAACAGAGGAAGAGTCAAAAAATCCAAATATCCTCATCTATAGCAGCATTAACGATGTATAAAGTTTAATGTTAGCTATACAACATTACAAAGCAGAGCCAGAGATCATACCAGTAGTTATGTTGATTTCTGTAATGTTAGTGCTGTCACTGATTGTGTAGGGCAAACTGAAAAACATCAGGAGGTTCCTCAGCTGATCAGTGATGCTGCTGTCCATGCTATTGATCTGAATTTCAATCACATACTCAGTCAAAGGTAGAGTCACTGTAGAAAAAGAGTGGAAAAAAACATCCAGAAATTATGATTATGCCTTTTACCAGCAAAAATAACATAATCGAGGTTCACAGAAGGAAATTAAATTATCCAGCAATTAATATAAAAGATGATTGCAGTATTTTAATATTTCTGTTACAATTATTTTAAAACTATATGATGAAATATATTTTCTACATGCTCACCATTGCATGGGTTACTGGTGCTGACTGGTTGACTCCTATTTGTTACTGTAAATCCAGTCAAGCAGGAACAGTTGTAATCCCCAATTGAGTTGATGCAACGAGAGTTTGGACCACAGACCTCCAATGTATTAAGACATTCATGCACATCTTTATTAAGAATATATAAAAAATATAAATATTGTTACTATTAGGAACACTCAAGTATGAAAGTCATCATAAGTTGAATCTAGCTTTTCTTACGCTTTGGCTGCTAAAATTTTAAACGGTGAATGCAAAAATGATTTAGGCAGCAGGAAGAAACATTTTTTGTTTCTGATTAATAGTTGATTTGGCAATAAATTGTGTTAAGTATGATGTGATGGCAAAAATTTCAAAAGCAAAATACATACAAAAATAAGCTGGGTTATTTAAGAAAATTATTGTATTTAAAATATAATATGATTGTAGGATTTACCTGTACATGTGTTATTGATGCTGATGGGGAAACTTGAAACTGTTGCAGTGAATCCATTTAGACACGAGCAATTGTAACTTCCCAGCTGATTTGTGCAGATGGAATTTGGACCACATACAGATGGACTGAATAGACATTCATTTATATCTATGAAAAAAAGAAATAAAAATAACAAATATTACATTTTATGGTTTTATATTAGGCAGACACCAAAAGACATCAAAGACCTCTGGTATCTAAAGACATTCAATCACAGTCATTATTCTAGGAAGGGGAAATACAAAAATAAATCATTTGTTTGCTGATGTTACACCTCAAGCAGGAACAGCTACAGCTCACAGTAGTATTCAAACTCTAAAGACACAGCAGCTCTGTACACTCAGGTTCATAAGATAAAAATCCCCCCAAAAAAGTTAATAACACTTACCCTGACATGAGTTGTTGCGGCTCACAGGACTGTCTTTATTGGAGGTATAAAATCCACTCCAGCATGAACACATGTGACTCCCAATGATGTTAATACAATCTGAGTATTGACCACACACTGACACTGCATCTTCACATTCATTGATGTCTGCAAACAAGAGTGAGAAAATATTACATTAATGTTACAATTAAAGGTTTCCAAACAACGTGTCGAGTCACCGAGTAAATTCACACTGGTCATGTTACTACAATGACAATCAGTACATTAATCTAATGTGATTTCTTACCTCTCTGGCAGAGTGAACCCTCTGAAGGGAGAGCTTGAATACATCCACAAGTGCCTCCCACAATGCCATCACACACCTGATAGGCCCTGCAGGTGTCATTGGGCCAAACATGATTCTCCTCACACTTGCACTCATATTCTGTTCCATTTAACCCACACACTGTAATAGAATGGGATTTATTTATTTGTGTTCAAACGGTCAGTTTCTCCTAATACTGAACTCATCTTAGTGTGTGACATGATGAAACATTCTGATCTCACCAGTAGTCATGTCGATATCTGTGATATTAATGCTGTTTCTCAGAGTCAAAGGCAGGCTGATATTTCTGACGATATTCCGAAAGTAGTCCACCAGGAACAAGTCAAAGAATCTCACATCAATGTCAATCACGTATTTAGAAGGTAGTACTGCAAGAAAAAACGGAAGCAGGTTGAACAGAACAATCAGCATGATTCTTATAATGACAAAAATGTAGGTATCTTGTAGAATTGTCTTCTTCAAAGACTGAGCTTTATATTAAAAGAACATTACTATGTTGTAAATATTTTAATGACAAAACTCTATAAACTGTAATAGATCATGTAACAAAAAAACTGCATATAATCTGTCTGTCACACCTAGCAGTAAAATGCGGTAAAATCAAAGGAAAACAGATGAAAACAATTAAATGGAAAAGAACTGATGTTGTCTTAGAAAGATGTCAGTGTCTCACCTTGGCAGAACTGTCCGTCGGTTGGAAGGCCATTGATACATGTACATGAACCATCAGTGATGACATCACAGGCCTCGTATGAGTGACACGTGTCATTCGGCCAAACAAACAGACCCTCACATTTACACTGATACTGTGTTTCATTCAGAGAACACACTGAAAAACAGAGGAAGAGTCAAAAAATCCAAATATCCTCATCTATAGCAGCATTAACGATGTATAAAGTTTAATGTTAGCTATACAACATTACAAAGCAGAGCCAGAGATCATACCAGTAGTTATGTTGATTTCTGTAATGTTAGTGCTGTCACTGATTGTGTAGGGCAAACTGAAAAACATCAGGAGGTTCCTCAGCTGATCAGTGATGCTGCTGTCCATGCTATTGATCTGAATTTCAATCAGATACTCAGTCAAAGGTAGAGTCACTGTAGAAAAAGAGTGGAAAAAAACATCCAGAAATTATGATTATGCCTTTTACCAGCAAAAATAACATAATCGAGGTTCACAGAAGGAAATTAAATTATCCAGCAATTAATATAAAAGATGATTGCAGTATTTTAATATTTCTGTTACAATTATTTTAAAACTATATGATGAAATATATTTTCTACATGCTCACCATTGCATGGGTTACTGGTGCTGACAGGTTGACTCCTATTTGTTACTGTAAATCCAGTCAAGCAGGAACAGTTGTAATCCCCAATTGAGTTGATGCAACGAGAGTTTGGACCACAGACCTCCAATGTATTAAGACATTCATGCACATCTTTATTAAGAATATATAAAAAATATAAATATTGTTACTATTAGGAACACTCAAGTATGAAAGTCATCATAAGTTGAATCTAGCTTTTCTTACGCTTTGGCTCCTAAAATTTTAAACGGTGGATGCAAAAATGATTTAGGCAGCAGGAAGAAACATTTTTTGTTTCTGATTAATAGTTGATTTGGCAATAAATTGTGTTAAGTATGATGTGATGACAAAAAATGCAAAAGCAAAATACATATAAAAATAAGCTGGGTTATTTAAGAAAATTATTGTATTTAAAATATAATATGATTGTAGGATTTACCTGTACATGTGTTATTGATGCTGATGGGGAAACTTGAAACTGTTGCAGTGAATCCATTTAGACACGAGCAATTGTAACTTCCCAGCTGATTTGTGCAGATGGAATTTGGACCACATACAGATGGACTGAATAGACATTCATTTATATCTATGAAAAAAAGAAATAAATGAAAACAACAAATATTAGATTTAAACTAGGCAGACACCTAAAGACATCAAAGACCTCTGGTATCTAAAGACATTCAATCACAATCATTATTCTAGGAAGGCAAAAAGACAAAAATAAATCATTTGTTTGCTGATGTTACACCTCAAGCAGGAACAGCTACAGCTCACAGTAGTATTCAAACTCTAAAGACACAGCAGCTCTGTACACTCAGGTTCATAAGATAAAAATCCCCCCAAAAAAGTTAATAACACTTACCCTGACATGAGTTGTTGCGGCTCACAGGACTGTCTTTATTGGAGGTATAAAATCCACTCCAGCATGAACACATGTGACTCCCAATGATGTTAATACAATCTGAGTATTGACCACACACTGACATTGCATCTTCACATTCATTGATGTCTGCAAACAAGAGTGAGAAAATATTACATTAATGTTACAATTAAAGGTTTCCAAACAACGTGTCGAGTCACCGATTAAATTCACACTGGTCATGTTACTACAATTACAATCAGTACATTAATCTAATGTGATTTCTTACCTCTCTGGCAGAGTGAACCCTCTGAAGGGAGAGCTTGAATACATCCACAAGTGCCTCCCACAATGCCATCACACACCTGATAGGCCCTGCAGGTGTCATTGGGCCAAACATGATTCTCCTCACACTTGCACTCATATTCTGTTCCATTTAACCCACACACTGTAATAGAATGGGATTTATTTATTTGTGTTCAAACGGTCAGTTTCTCCTAATACTGAACTCATCTTAGTGTGTGACATGATGAAACATTCTGATCTCACCAGTAGTCATGTCGATATCTGTGATATTAATGCTGTTTCTCAGAGTCAAAGGCAGGCTGATATTTCTGACGATATTCCGAAAGTAGTCCACCAGGAACAAGTCAAAGAATCTCACATCAATGTCAATCACGTATTTAGAAGGTAGTACTGCAAGAAAAAACGGAAGCAGGTTGAGCAGAACAATCAGCATGGTTCTTATAATGACAAAAATGTAGGTATCTTGTAGAATTGTCTTCTTCAAAGACTGAGCTTTATATTAAAAGAACATTACTATGCTGTAAATATTTTAATGACAAAACTCTATAAACTGTAATAGATCATGTAACAAAAAAACTGCATATAATCAGTCTGTCACACCTAGCAGTAAAATGCGGTAAAATCAAAGGAAAACAGATGAAAACAATTAAATGGAAAAGAACTGATGTTGTCTTAGAAAGATGTCAGTGTCTCACCTTGGCAGAACTGTCCGTCGGTTGGAAGGCCATTGATACATGTACATGAACCATCAGTGATGACATCACAGGCCTCGTATGAGTGACACGTGTCATTCGGCCAAACAAACAGACCCTCACATTTACACTGATACTGTGTTTCATTCAGAGAACACACTGAAAAACAGAGGAAGAGTCAAAAAATCCAAATATCCTCATCTATAGCAGCATTAACGATGTATAAAGTTTAATCTTAGCTATACAACATTACAAAGCAGAGCCAGAGATCATACCAGTAGTTATGTTGATTTCTGTAATGTTAGTGCTGTCACTGATTGTGTAGGGCAAACTGAAAAACATCAGGAGGTTCCTCAGCTGATCAGTGATGCTGCTGTCCATGCTATTGATCTGAATTTCAATCACATACTCAGTCAAAGGTAGAGTCACTGTAGAAAAAGAGTGGAAAAACATCCAGAAATTATGATTATGCCTTTTACCAGCAAAAATAACATAATCGAGGTTCACAGAAGGAAATTAAATTATCCAGCAATTAATATAAAAGATGATTGCAGTATTTTAATATTTCTGTTACAATTATTTTAAAACTATATGATGAAATATATTTTCTACATGCTCACCATTGCATGGGTTACTGGTGCTGACAGGTTGACTCCTATTTGTTACTGTAAATCCAGTCAAGCAGGAACAGTTGTAATCCCCAATTGAGTTGATGCAACGAGAGTTTGGACCACAGACCTCCAATGTATTAAGACATTCATGCACATCTTTATTAAGAATATATAAAAAATATAAATATTGTTACTATTAGGAACACTCAAGTATGAAAGTCATCATAAGTTGAATCTAGCTTTTCTTACGCTTTGGCTCCTAAAATTTTAAACGGTGGATGCAAAAATGATTTAGGCAGCAGGAAGAAACATTTTTTGTTTCTGATTAATAGTTGATTTGGCAATAAATTGTGTTAAGTATGATGTGATGACAAAAAATGCAAAAGCAAAATACATATAAAAATAAGCTGGGTTATTTAAGAAAATTATTGTATTTAAAATATAATATGATTGTAGGATTTACCTGTACATGTGTTATTGATGCTGATGGGGAAACTTGAAACTGTTGCAGTGAATCCATTTAGACACGAGCAATTGTAACTTCCCAGCTGATTTGTGCAGATGGAATTTGGACCACATACAGATGGACTGAATAGACATTCATTTATATCTATGAAAAAAAGAAATAAAAATAACAAATATTACATTTTATGGTTTTATATTAGGCAGACACCAAAAGACATCAAAGACCTCTGGTATCTAAAGACATTCAATCACAATCATTATTCTAGGAAGGCAAAAGACAAAAATAAATCATTTGTTTGCTGATGTTACACCTCAAGCAGGAACAGCTACAGCTCACAGTAGTATTCAAACTCTAAAGACACAGCAGCTCTGTACACTCAGGTTCATAAGATAAAAATCCCCCCAAAAAAGTTAATAACACTTACCCTGACATGAGTTGTTGCGGCTCACAGGACTGTCTTTATTGGAGGTATAAAATCCACTCCAGCATGAACACATGTGACTCCCAATGATGTTAATACAATCTGAGTATTGACCACACACTGACACTGCATCTTCACATTCATTGATGTCTGCAAACAAGAGTGAGAAAATATTACATTAATGTTACAATTAAAGGTTTCCAAACAACGTGTCGAGTCACCGAGTAAATTCACACTGGTCATGTTACTACAATGACAATCAGTACATTAATCTAATGTGATTTCTTACCTCTCTGGCAGAGTGAACCCTCTGAAGGGAGAGCTTGAATACATCCACAAGTGCCTCCCACAATGCCATCACACACCTGATAGGCCCTGCAGGTGTCATTGGGCCAAACATGATTCTCCTCACACTTGCACTCATATTCTGTTCCATTTAACCCACACACTGTAATAGAATGGGATTTGTTTATTTGTGTTCAAACTGTTAGTTTCTCCTAATACTGAACTCATCTTAGTGTGTGACATGATGAAACATTCTGATCTCACCAGTAGTCATGTCGATATCTGTGATATTAATGCTGTTTCTCAGAGTCAAAGGCAGGCTGATATTTCTGACGATATTCCGAAAGTAGTCCACCAGGAACAAGTCAAAGAATCTCACATCAATGTCAATCACGTATTTAGAAGGTAGTACTGCAAGAACAAACGGAAGCAGGTTGAGCAGAACAATCAGCATGATTCTTATAATGACAAAAATGTAGGTATCTTGTAGAATTGTCTTCTTCAAAGACTGAGCTTTATATTAAAAGAACATTACTATGCGGTAAATGTTTTAATGACAAAACTCTAAATACTGTAATAGATCATGTAACAAAAAAACTGCATATAATCTGTCTGTCACACCTAGCAGTAAAATGCAGTAAAACGAAAGGAAAACAGATGAAAACAATTAAATGGAGAAAACTGATGTTGTCTTAGAAAGATGTCAGTGTCTCACCTTGGCAGAACTGTCCGTCGGTTGGTAGGCCATTGATACATGTACATGAACCATCAGTGATGACATCACAGGCCTCGTATGAGTGACACGTGTCATTCGGCCAAACAAACAGACCCTCACATTTACACTGATACTGTGTTTCATTCAGAGAACACACTGAAAAACAGAGGAAGAGTCAAAAAATCCAAATATCCTCATCTATAGCAGCATTAACGATGTATAAAGTTTAATCTTAGCTATACAACATTACAAAGCAGAGCCAGAGATCATACCAGTAGTTATGTTGATTTCTGTAATGTTAGTGCTGTCACTGATTGTGTAGGGCAAACTGAAAAACATCAGGAGTTTCCTCAGCTGATCAGTGATGCTGCTGTCCATGCTATTGATCTGAATTTCAATCACATACTCAGTCAAAGGTAGAGTCACTGTAGAAAAAGAGTGGAAAAAACATCCAGAAATTATGATTATGCCTTTTACCAGCAAAAATAACATAATCGAGGTTCACAGAAGGAAATTATGAATGGATCAATGGATTGTGATTTTTAAGCCTGTAAGACTTAATGGAAGTTATGGAACAGTTATTTTAACCACTCCAGCATCAATTTAACTAGCTTCTGTTATAGATGAAAGAGTCAGTATCTAAAGCATGCAGCAATTCATATAACAGATGATTACAGTATTTTAAGATTTCTGTTACAATTATTGAAAAAAAAAATAGGATGAAATATATTTTCTATATGTTTACCATTGCATGGGTTACTGGTGCTGACTGGTTGACTCCTATTTGTTACTGTAAATCCAGTCAAGCAGGAACAGTTGTAATCCCCAATTGAGTTGATGCAATGAGAGTTTGGACCACAGACTTCCAATGTATTAAGACATTCATGCACATCTTTATTAAGAAGATATAAAAAAATATATATATATTGTTACTATTAGGAACACTCAAGTATGAAAGTCACCATAATTCGAATCTAGTTTTCTCATGCTTTGGCTGCTAACATTTTAAACAAAGGATGAACAAATATGTATGCAGCAGGTAGAAACATTTTCTTGTTGCTGTTTAACAGTTGATTTAGCCATAAATTTGTTAAACATGATGTAATGGCAAAAATACAACAGTAAATTAAATGATAAAAAAAATAAGCTGGGTTATTTAAGAACATTATTGTATTTACAATATAATATGATTGTAGGATTTACCTGTACATGTGTTATTGATGCTGATGGGGAAACTTGAAACTGTTGCAGTGAATCCATTTAGACACGAGCAATTGTAACTTCCCAGCTGATTTGTGCAGATGGAATTTGGACCACATACAGATGGACTGAATAGACATTCATTTATATCTATGAAAAAAAGAAATAAAAATAACAAATATTACATTTTATGGTTTTATATTAGGCAGACACCAAAAGACATCAAAGACCTCTGGCATCTAAAGACATTCAATCACAGTCATTATTCTAGGAAGGGGAAATACAAAAATAAATCATTTGTTTGCTGATGTTACACCTCAAGCAGGAACAGCTACAGCTAACAGTAGTATTCAAACTCTAAAGACACAGCAGCTCTGTACACTCAGGTTCATGAGATAAAAATCCCCACCAAAAACGTTAGTAACACTTACCCTGACATGAGTTGTTGTGGCTCACAGGACTGTCTTTATTGGAGGTATTAAATCCACTCCAGCATGAACACATGTGACTCCCAATGATGTTAATACAATCTGAGTATTGACCACACACTGACATTGCATCTTCACATTCATTGATGTCTGGAAAAAAAAGAGAAGGTATTGCATAAATGTTACAATTAAAGGTTTCAAAACTTTGTGTCAGGTCTCACCAGTTAAATTCACGCTGGTCATGTTACTACAATTACAATCAGTACATTAATCTAATATGATTTCTCACCTCTCTGGCAGAGTGAACCCTCTGAAGGGAGAGCTTGAATACATCCACAAGTGCCTCCCACAATGCCATCACACACCTGATAGGCCCTGCAGGTGTCATTGGGCCAAACATGATTCTCCTCACACTTGCACTCATATTCTGTTCCATTTAACCCACACACTGTAATAGAATGGGATTTATTTATTTGTGTTCAAACTGTCAGTTTTTCCTAATACTGAACTCATCTTAGTGTGTGACATGATGAAACATTCTGATCTCACCAGTAGTCATGTCGATATCTGTGATATTAATGCTGTTTCTCAGAGTCAAAGGCAGGCTGATATTTCTGACGATATTCCGAAAGTAGTCCACCAGGAACAAGTCAAAGAATCTCACATCAATGTCAATCACGTATTTAGAAGGTAGTACTGCAAGAACAAACAGAAGCAGGTTGAACAGAACAATCAGCATGATTCTTATAATGACAAAAATGTAGGTATCTTGTAGAATTGTCTTCTTCAAAGACTGAGCTTTATATTAAAAGAACATTACTGTGTTGTAAATATTTTAATGACAAAACTTCATATACTGTAATAGACCATGTATCTTATATAGTTATCTGCAAACAAAAAACCTGCACAAAATCAGTCTGTCAAACCTAGAAGTAAAATTCAGTAAAAATCAACAGGAAAATAGAACAAAATAATTGATGGAAAAGAACTGATGTTGTCTTAGAAAGATGTCAGTGTCTCACCTTGGCAGAACTGTCCGTCGGCTGGAAGGCCATTGATACATGTACATGAACCATCAGTGATGACATCACAGGCCTCATATGAGTGACACGTGTCATTCGGCCAAACAAACAGACCCTCACATTTACACTGATACTGTGTTTCATTCAGAAAACACACTGAAAAACAGAGGAAGAGTCAAAAAATCCAAATATCCTCATCTATGGCAGCATTAACGATGTATAAAGTTTAATCTTAGCTATACAACATTACAAAGCAGAGCCAGAGATCATACCAGTAGTTATGTTGATTTCTGTAATGTTAGTGCTGTCACTGATTGTGTAGGGCAAACTGAAAAACATCAGGAGGTTCCTCAGCTGATCAGTGATGCTGCTGTCCATGCTATTGATCTGAATTTCAATCAGATACTCAGTCAAAGGTAGAGTCACTGTAGAAAAAGAGTGGAAAAAACATCCAGAAATTATGCTTATGCCTTTTACCAGCAAAAATAACATAATCGAGGTTCACAGAAGGAAATTATGTATGGATTGTTATGTTTAACCCTGTAAGAGTTAATGGAACAGTTATTTTGACCACTCCACCATCAATTTAACGAGCTTCTGTCATAGATGAAAGAGTCAGTATCTGAAGCATACAGCAATTAATTTAACAGATGATTAGAGCAATTTAATATTTCTGTCTCAATTATTTAAAATATAAATCAAATATATCAGGATGAAATATATTTTCTACATGCTCACCATTGCATGGGTTACTGATGCTGACTGGTTGACTCCTATTTGTTACTGTAAATCCAGTCAAGCAGGAACAGTTGTAATCCCCAATTGAGTTGATGCAACGAGAGTTTGGACCACAGACCTCCAATATATTAAGACATTCATGCACATCTTTATTAAGAAGGTATAAAAAAATATACATATTGTTACTATTAGGAAGTCACCATAATTTGAATCTAGTTTTCTCACGCTTTGGCTGCTAAAATGTTAAACAAAGGATGAACAAATATGTATGCAGCAGGTAGAAACATTTTCTTGTTGATGTTTAACAGTTGATTTAGCCATAAATTTGTTAAACATGATGTAATGGCAAAAATGCAACAGTAAATTAAATAATAAAAAAAAAATAAGATGGGTTATTTAAGAACATTATTGTATTTACAATATAATATGATTGTAGGATTTACCTGTACATGTGTTATTAATGCTGATGGGGAAACTTGAAACTGTTGCAGTGAATCCATTTAGACACGAGCAATTGTAACTTCCCAGCTGATTTGTGCAGATGGAATTTGGACCACATACAGATGGACTGAATAGACATTCATTTATATCTATGAAAAAAAGAAATAAAAATAACAAATATTACATTTTATGGTTTTATATTAGGCAGACACCAAAAGACATCAAAGACCTCTGGTATATAAAGACATTCAATCACAATCATTATTCTAGGAAGGTGAAAAGACAAAAATAAATCATTTGTTTGCTGATGTTACACCTCAAGCAGGAACAGCTACAGCTCACAGTAGTATTCAAACTCTAAAGACACAGCAGCTCTGTACACTCAGGTTCATAAGATAAAAATCCCCCCAAAAAAGTTAATAACACTTACCCTGACATGAGTTGTTGCGGCTCACAGGACTGTCTTTATTGGAGGTATTAAATCCACTCCAGCATGAACACATGTGACTCCCAATGATGTTAATACAATCTGAGTATTGACCACACACTGACATTGCATCTTCACATTCATTGATGTCTGCAAACAAGAGTGAGAAAATATTACATAAATGTTACAATTAAAGGTTTTCAAACAACGTGTCGAGTCACCGAGTAAATTCACACTGGTCATGTTACTACAATTACAATCAATACATTAATCTAATGTGATTTCTCACCTCTCTGGCAGAGTGAACCCTCTGAAGGGAGAGCTTGAATACATCCACAAGTGCCTCCCACAATGCCATCACACACCTGATAGGCCCTGCAGGTGTCATTGGGCCAAACATGATTCTCCTCACACTTGCACTCATATTCTGTTCCATTTAACCCACACACTGTAACAAAAGATAAAAAGCCAATTAGGCTTTATTGACATAAACAGAAGTAACTATTGTTTTGTCAAAACAAGTTATGTGTAAAATCCTTTCTATTTTTATTACTGCATAGAAGCATATTATGTGAATACATTGGTGTCTATGTGCATATTTATAAAGTCTGCACTTCTGTGACACAGGATATAATACACTGTCTTATCACCAAGACCCAAATCTGATGATCTTATGGAGTCTATCTAGAATGTACATGATGAGCAATATAAAACTAATCATATTAAAATTTTTACTCATATACAAACACAGATGTAACAAGTCTTTCTGATCTCACCAGTAGTCATGTCGATATCTGTGACATTTATGCTGTTGCTCAAAGTGAGAGGAAGGCTGATGTTTGTGAAGAGATTCCGTAAGTAGTCCACCAGGAACAAGTCAAAGAATCTCACATCAATGTCAATCATGTAGCCAGAAGGTAGTACTGCAAGAACAAACAGAAGCAGTTAAAGCAAAATGAAAGTAAAACTACGTACCCTCACAGTCAAAAACTGGTTTTTCTTAATGCCACTGCCTTCTTTTCTTCTTCTGGAATGTTGATATGTTGCTGTATTCTTATTAAAGCTCTTACTCTGCAACAGAGTTCAACCGGTACTGTTTCAGATTATTTTTTATACTCAAGTTATTTTACCTGTGAATAATGTTTTGGACAAAGTTCTTCAAAGACTCATCAAATGGTGGCATTTATCGGAACACCCGGCATCAAAGAATCAACAACCAATTGATAAATGTACCAGTAAAAAGTATGGTTGAATAATCACATTTTTTTTTATCAGTCTATCTCTACTCTACAAAGCTGTATTGTCACATTTTTATACAGTAACATGAATTACTTTAATTAATTTTTCCTGTAGGAGTAAACTGTCCATACCTTGCCAGACTTCACACAGAATTCACTGCAAACAAGAAACTAAGAAAGCTAATAACCCCCTGAATGTGCATGCCTTTTAGTTACAATGTGAACTGGGTACTATGACTATCTATGTATGTTAAAAAGAGCAAAATATGAGGCGCCTTATAGGGCTTAAATCAAACTTCACTCACACAAACATACATAAAACACTTGCATACACATACATGAAACAGTCACACATACATGTAAACTACTAACTGCTCAAACAAATATAATATGAAATGCACGCATGCACACACAAACTCTCCGCGCACATACACTTATGAGACGTGCACAAACACACACAAACTCTCCGCACACAAACACACTCAAACTCTCCGCGCACATAGCCTACACATATGAGGCGCACAAACACTCAAACTCTCCGCGCACATACACATAAGAGACGCGCACAAACACAAAAAAACTCTCCGCGCACATACACATATGAGACGCGCACATACACATATGAGACGCGCACAAACACACACAAACTCTCCCAGGGGCGGACTGGGGCCAAGAAGTGGCCCTGGACTTTTTAGCACAGAGTGGCCCACCAAACCTGGTCCGCAACACACCAAAAATGACTGGCATTCTTTACATTATAATTTGTCTTTCCTGGTGTATATGGCAAATAGTACATTTTTAAGAATTTTTATGAGGGACAGTTTAATATCACTATAAATACCTATATTATCAGTCCATATGACACAATGCTCTGGTATCGTCTAGAAGACTTGAATAGTGCAGAATGCGGACTGTTTTTGTGGTGCCTTTCTATTGGTCATATACAGTATTTGTCCTTTTGCAGGAGCTTCACATCTATCATTTTAAGGAATAGAGCTCCAATTGTGGAAAAGAGTACACTAATTATTTTGATGAAGAAAAATACAGTAAACAGTACAGTGAAATATATAATGTTACAATTTAAAATAGCTGTCTTCTATGCGAATATACAGTAAAATATAATTTTTTGTTGTGATCCAAGCTGCATTTTCAGCTTCATTACTCCAGTCTTCAGTGTCACATGATCCATCAGAAATCATTCTAATATGCTGATTTGCTGCTCAAGAAACATTTCTGCTTATTATGAATGTTGAAAACTGTTGTGCTGCTTCATATTTTTGTGGAAAATGTGATACCATTCAGTCTTGGGTAAGATTAAAAAATATAAATTAATATTTTTTCTTCAACAAGGTTGCATTAAATTGATTTAAGTGACAGTAAAGATATTTACACTTATTGCGATGTACTTATATTTCAAATAAATGCATATTTCAAATAAATGCTGCTCTTTAACTGAGAACCATTATACCAATAATAAAAAACATTATTAATAATTGATCACAAATAATAACTGATAATAATTAAGCAGCACATTAAGCAGCATTAAATGATTTATGAAGCGACACTGAAGACTGGAGTAATGATGCTGAAAATTCAGCTTTGATCACAGAAATAAATTACATTTTAAAATATCCTAAATAGAAAAACACTCTTTTAAGTGTAATATTTCATAATATTATTGTTTTTTTTTACTGTATTTTTGAACAAAGAAATGCAATCTTCTCTCAAATAAATAAATAAATAAATAAATAAAAAGCGTTAATTATTTCAAACTTTTAACCACCAGTGTGTATATAAAATAACGCGTGTGAATTAATAAGCAACTTATTTTTATTAGGCCTATAATATAAACCACTTTCCTATGCACAGGACTCGAAAGCAAAAGTCTACAGATTAACAGTGGTCTAGAGTAAGACTGAGACTGATTTTTATAGATTTTTAAACATTTTCTTAGACAAGTGAAATCACGGAAGAAAGCCTATATAGAGATATGCATTAACTCTTATCTCATGTCTGCTGAACACTGCTATGTTATGTACATTGTGACGAATAACGTAAATGGCATTAAAATCTGCGTCATTCGAAATGGCCAGTAGTAGTTTGCATTCCTGAAAATTAATATGTCTTTTAACATTTATTTATTTAGTTAGTTAGTTAGTTATCGTAAACGGTTGGCAGATATTGCTGAATTGTCTCGTTATGTTTAGCTGCTTACATCTTACCTCAGCTCGCATTCAAGTCGCACGCAGTTCAGCATCTGTTAACAGTAAATCCCGCCTTCTACACTTTGATTGGCTATTTCTAACATTTTGACATTGACGAGCGCTTTTGAGCCGCTGCACTGAGCCGGAGCGCGCTAAATTAATTAGAATTTTTGAATCAAGCCGCGCGGCCCATTCGTCTGGGCCGATGGAAGGATATACGTACATTTACTACAATTCATTTTTTACATATATTTACACAAAGGGCCGGCCCACATTGTACAGCGGCCCACCGGGAAAACTCCCGGTGCTCCAGATGGCCAGTCCGCCTCTGAACTTTTCGCGCACATACACATGAGACGCGCACAAACACACTCAAACTCTCCACGCACATACACATATGAGACGCGCACAAACACACACAAACTCTCCGCGCACAAACACACACAAACTCTCCACGCACATACACATATGAGACGCGCACAAACACACACAAACTCTCCACTCACATACACATATGAGACGCGCACAAACACACACAAACTCTCCACTCACATACACGTATGAGACGCGCACAAACACACACAAACTCTCCACGCACATACACGTATGAGACGCGCACAAACACACACAAACTCTCCACGCACATACACGTATGAGACGCGCACAAACACACACAAACTCTCCACGCACATACACGTATGAGACGCGCACAAACACACACAAACTCTCCACGCACATACACATATGAGACGCGCACAAACACACACAAACTCTCCACGCACATACACGTATGAGACGCGCACAAACACACTCAAACTCTCCGCGCGCAAACACACACAAACTCTCCACGCACATACACATATGAGACGCGCACAAACACACACAAACTCTCCACTCACATACACATATGAGACGCGCACAAACACACAAACTCTCCACGCACATACACATATGAGACGCGCACAAACACACACAAACTCTCCACGCACATACACATATGAGACGCGCACAAACACACTCAAACTCTCCGCGCACAAACACACACAAACTCTCCACGCACATACACATATGAGACGCGCACAAACACACACAAACTCTCCACGCACATACACATGTGAGACGCGCACAAACACACTCAAACTCTTCGCGCACATACATATATGAGACGCGCACAAACACACACAAACTCTACACGCACAAACACACACAAACTCTCCACACACATACACATATGAGACGCGCACAAACACACACAAACTCTCCACGCACAAACACACACAAACTCTCCACACACATACACATACAGGTGCATCTCAATAAATTAGAATGTCAATTTGTTGAGATAGTGAATTGGTGGGTTTTTGTTAAATGTGAGACAAAATCATCACAATTAAAAGAACCAAAGACTTAAACTACTTCAGTCTGTGTGCACTGAATTTATTTAATACACGAGTTTCACAATTTGAGTTGAATTACTGAAATAAATGAACTTTTCCACGACATTCTAATTTGAGATGCACCTGTATGAGGCGCGCACAAACACACACAAACTCTCCACGCACATACACATATGAGACGCGCACATACACACACAAACTCTCCACGCACATACACATATGAGACGCGCACATACACACACAAACTCTTCGCGCACATACACACACAAACTCTTCGCGCACATACACACACAAACTCTTTGCACACATACACATGAGACGCACACAAACTCTTTGAGCACATATACACATGAGACACGCACAAACACACACAAACCGGGGCCGGCTCCGGGCATGGACAGGGGTGGGCTGAGCCCACCCAAATGACTGTCTTGCCCACCCAATCAGACTTAGATAAAGACTGCGTTATTTTTTTATTTTTATTTTTTTATTTATTTATTTTTTTTGTGCGGTGTTCAAAACCAATCTGAAGCGGACTGTATTTTGAGAAGTTTAAGATATAGCTGGAGACTGCCCCAGCAATCATAAAATAACACCGGAAAATTGCAGCATTTTTCTTTTATTAGCTGAAAGCAAGGCACGCTGAATTCACTCAGACGCTTCAGTCTGTTGCGGAAAATCAGAGGCTGACAACAAGCGAAAACGGGCAGAAATATTTGCGCACTATCACGGGGAGTTTGTGAGTTACAGCGAGTTTAATTCATGAATATGTATAGACTACCACTGAAATTACCTGAGCAGTTGAATTAATGTTCTAAAAACCCGCTCGTTCAATAATGTGCATTCACTGCATGGACGGGGCAAGAACATAATATAAGCATATAAAATGCATGTAGGCTATACAGTTCAGTTGAAAGCTCCCTTTTGACTTGATGTTAATGCTGAATGTATAATGAAAACTGAAAGTAAACAACACTGAAATAAGAGCGATTACGTGATGAAAGTTGCGTTCGTTACTATAGCAACAGTCGGCTCCGCTGTAAACGTAGCGTTCCCCTTCTATGATGTAAACGACCAACAATATCCAGTGATGCAAACTATTTGACTTTTTTTTTTTTTTGGTCAAATTCCGCCATTTTGGTCTGTCATTTGCGTGATTCATGGCATTCATAACTGATTTATGACGACTAGCAAACAAACACAGACAAACTCTTCGCGCACATACACATACGAGACGCGCACAAACACATAATATGTGATACATGATTCTCAGTATAAAGGAAAGTAATTTGAGTGTAAACGGATTTGCCGCTTTATACTCCCGATGTTTTTTTTAAACAGACTGGTATTAGACAGAATCAGGGTATATTCCGTCCATTAGTTTTTTATTTTTCAATATTTTGAATATTCGATCTCTGCATATGGGCGGGAAAAAAACGCCCCTTTCTGCTGATTGGTCAAACAAAGATTAAACCGTGCCGTCACCAGTTGTTCCGCATTTTTTTTATTTCATGTCCAAGCACTGATGTATTTATTTCATGTCCGAGCACTGATGCAGAAGTGTCTGCGGAAGCGTTCAGCTGTCGTGTTCAACCTCCTCGTGTTAAGATCGACGAGTGTAAAGACGGACGACTTTTTCCTGCGCGACTTTAACCGAGCAATGACACCGAGCACCACACTTAAGTATCATTTCTATCTTCCCTCACACACTCTCCTTTCCTGTCCTCTTTCCTTCCACCTCTATCATGTGTTTCCAAACCATTCCGGTTGTCTCTCAACCACACTCTAACATAACACGCAGATGGCAACGTAATCTTGCTAACATGCGCCCTATCTCTACATCTTCCACTACACCTCTTTCTTTCTCTGTGGGTCTCTGGAATTGTCAGTCAGCTGTCAACAAAGCTGACTTCATTTCTGCTTTTTCTTTACAATCCACACTCAGCATCTTGGGCTTGACTGAGACCTGGATTCGTCCAGAAGACTCAGCAACCCCAGCTGTTCTGGCTAACAATTTCTCTTTCTCTCACACCCCACCTCAAGTTGGCCGGGGTGGGGGTACTGGGCTGCTCATTTCAAACAATTGGAGATACTCAACCTACTCTCCCCTATGCAATTACAACTCATTTGAATCTCATGCGATTACTGTAACAGCTCCTATAAAACTCCAGATTGTGGTAATTTATCGTCCCCCTGGCCAAATTCTAGCCACCTTCCTAGAGGAGCTGGACGGGCTGCTGGCCTCTTTCATGGAGGATGGCACTCCACTCTTAGTCTTTGGCGATTTCAACATTCATCTAGACAAGCCTTATGCTACAGACTTCCATTCACTCCTAGCTTCGATACAAGCCTTATGCTACAGACTTCCATTCACTCCTAGCTTCATTTGATCTCAAACGCCTTACCACTTCTAGCATGCACAAATCAGGCAGCCAACTTCATTTAATTTACACACGCAATTGTACTGCAGATAACATTCTGGTACAACCACTACATATCTCTGACCATTTCTTCATTTCATTTACATTACTTTTTGCTACCCGTGTGCCATCAACCCCCTTACCGGTTACTTTTAGACGAAACCTACGCTCCCTTTCTCCCTCCCATCTTTCCTCTGTAGTATCCTCCTCTCTTCCCTCACCTACCCATTTCTCATCTCTGGATGTGAATGCAGCTACTGACACTCTATGCTATACCTTAACTTCTTTTCTAGACGACATTTGTCCTCTCTCCTCCAGGCCAGCATGGGCTGCCCCTTCTAACCCCTGGTTATCCGATGTTCTTCGTGAGCATCGGACCAAACTCAGAGCGGCAGAGAGAAAATGGCGCAAATCAAACGATCCATCGAACCTGAGTAGGTATCAGTCTTTGCTCTCATCTTTCTCTGCTGAAGTCCACACTGCCAAATCCTCACATTTCCACAACAAGATCAACAGCGCTCCAGACATGCGTAATCTCTTCAGAACATTTAATTCTCTCTGTCCCCCTCCACCACCTCCCACCACTTCTATAACAGCTGATGACTTTGTCACTTTTTTTACAGGCAAAACTAAAATAATCAGTAGTCAGTTTTCACCTCCACACACACAACCTCCAACCAGCCACATCCACTGCTACAACTCCCATCTTCTCCTTCTGTCCCTTCACTGAGGCAGCAGTATCCAAACTTCTCCTCTCCAGACATCCTACAACATGTCCTCTAGACCCAATCCCCTCACACCTTCTCCAAGCAATCTCTCCCACACTCTTACCAACATTCACACACATCATCAAAACATCTCTCCTAACAGGCATTTTCCCCACTGCGTTCAAGCAGGCTCGGGTAACCCCACTGCTCAAAAAAACCTACATTAACCACTTCTCTTATAGAAAACTACAGACCTGTCTCTCTCCTTTCATTCATAGCGAAAACACTCGAACAAGTTGTCTTCAACCAGGTCTCATTGTTTCTTTCACAGAACAACAAACTGGATGCTAAACAGTCAGGTTTCAGGAGTGGCCATTCAAGCAGACTCCAAATCATCAGTCCTCATTCTGCTGGATCTATCTGCCGCTTTTGACACTGTTAATCATCAGATCCTCCTGTCTACCCTCTCATCTCTGGGCATCACTGGGATTCCACTTCACTAGTTTGAATTCTATCTCACTGGTAGGTCTTTCAGGGTGGCCTGGGGAGGGGAGGTATCCAAAGCACATCAACTGGTCACCGGGGTTACTCAGGGATCGGTTCTTGGACCCCTCCTCTTCTCCACATACACTACATCAGTAACTACTACGTAGTGACTACGTACTACGTTAACTAGTAACTACGTCCCATCATACAGGCACATGGCTTCTCCTACCATTGCTATGCTGATGACACACAGTTCTATCTCTCTTTTCAACCAGATGATCCAACAGTAGCTGCACAGAGCTCAGGCTGCCTGGCAGACATCTCGGCATGGATGAAAGAACATCACCTACATCTCAACCTGGCAAAGACTGAACTTCTTGTCTTCCCTGCCACTCCAACTCTACAGCATGACTTCACGATTCAGTTAGGTTCATCAACAATTACCCCATCAACTTCGGTCAGAAATCTTGGTGTAATATTTGATGGCCAGTTGACCTTCAAAGAGCACATTGCAAAGACTGCTCGATCTTGCAGGTTTGCACTACACAACATCAGAAAGATCAGGCCCTTTCTGACAGAGCATGCTGCACAACTTCTTGTCCAGGCCCTTGTCATTTCTAGGCTGGACTACTGCAATGCTCTTCTGGCTGGACCTCCAACAAACACAATCAAACCTCTACAAATGATTCAGAATGCAGCGGCACGACTGGTCTTCAATGAGCCCAAAAGAGGCCATGTTACACCTCTCTTTATCTCCTTGCACTGCCTACCAGTTGCAGCTCGCATCAAGTTCAAGACACTGATGCTTGCATATAGAACAACCACAGGCTCAGCACCCGCCTACTTCCACTCAATATTACGAATCTACACCCCCTCCAGAAGTCTGAGATCTGCTAGTGAGCGACGCCTCGTGGTACCATCACAGAGAGGCTCAAAATCACTCTCCAGAACATTCTCATTCACCATTCCTGGCTGGTGGAATGATCTTCCTACCCCTATCCGGAATGCTGGATCCCTATCAATCTTCAAGCAACAACTGAAAACTCATCTCTTTCAGCACTACTTGACTTCATCCTAAACTTTATAAAATAAATAAATAAATAAAAACTTTCTTTCTCTTTATTTATTCCTTCCCTTGCTAGCTTGTACATATTTGAACAATGCCTGAGACTTGTTGTTACGAGCACTTCCTCTGTCTGATTGCCTTTTCAAGACGAATCGCTTTATGTATTTCCCAATTGTAAGATTCCACAATTGTAAGTCGCTTTGGATAAAAGCGTCTGCAAAATGACTAAATGTAAACGTAAATGTAAAGTAGCCTATTATCGCCAGTAAGTGGCGGCAACTCATTGTGTTAATGAACGAGTCATCCATTCAACCGATTCGTTCAAAATGCTGATTAATTCTGGAATAAGAATCAAGTGGCTTTCTATAGCTAATAGGTCATTAACTCACTCACTCAACCAAGTGGTTCAGAGAGTCATGATCATTCAGGAAGGAAACACCACTCTGTGCCTTGAAATGGGAATCAGTCGGTTGGAAGAGAAAATTAAAACACCATTTTTTGAGACATCAATTAATACTCAGTATTAATTAAATAAACTCAGCATTTTGTTCAAAACAAAACATATTTACACTTTAATCGGTTTAATGTTTGGTTGACCAATCAGTGGAAAGGGGCGTTTCATTCCCGCCCACATGCAGAGATGGAATATTTAAGCCGTTTATTAATTTTCTAGCCTTGAACGAAAAACAAGCAGAATTCTTTTTTTTTTTTAGGAAAAAATTAAAAACGAAAAAAAGGAACCGTTTTCTTATTTTTCTGTTTTTAATATTATGTTAAAAAAACAAATGGACTGAATATACCCTGATTCTGTCCAATACAAGTCTGTTAAAAAAAAATTAAAAAAAAAAACGCTTCTACCAATCAGGGAGGATGAAGCTGCAAATCCGTTTACACTAAAATGACCTTTACACTGAAATAACTTTCGTTTATACTGAGAATCATGTATCACATACTATGTGTTTGTACGCTTCTCATATGTGTATGTGCGCGGAGAGTTTGTGTGTGTTTGTGCGCTTCTCATATGTGTATGTGCGCGGAGAGTTTGTGTGTGTTTGTGCGCGCCTCGTGTGTATGTGCGTGGAGAGTTTGAGTGTGTGCGCGTCTCATGTGTATATGTGCGCGGAGAGTTTGTGTGTGTTTGTGCGCGTCTCATATGTGTATGTGCGCGGAGAGTTTGTGTGTGTTTGTGCGCGCCTCATATGTGTATGTGCGCGGAGAGTTTGTGTGTGTTTGTGCGCGCCTCATGTGTGTATGTGCGCGGAGAGTTTGAGTGTGTTTGTGCGCGTCTCATGTGTATATGTGCGCGGAGAGTTTGAGTGTGTTTGTGCGCGTCTCGTGTATATGTGCGCGGAGAGTTTGTGTGTGTTTGTGCGCGCCTCATATGTGTAGGCTATGTGCGCGAAGAGTTTGAGTGTGTTTGTGCGCGTCTCATAAGTGTATGTGCGAGGAGAGTTTGTGTGTGTGCGGGCATTTCATATATATTTGCTTGAGCAGTTAGTAGCATACATGTATGTGTGACTGTTTCATGTATGTGTATGCAAGTGTTTCATATATGTTTGCGTGAGTGAAGTTTGATTTAAGCCCTATATGGCGCCTCATAGTAAATTTTTTTTTTTTTTTTTTTTTTTTTTTTTTTTTATAATATGAATATAATGACTTACCTCCCTTTAACTGGCAGAACTGTCCGTCGGCTGGAAGGCCATTGATACATGTACATGAACCATCAGTGATGACATCACAAGCCTCGTATGAGTGACACGTGTCATTTGGCCAAACAAACAGACCCTCACATTTACACTGATACTGTGTTTCATTCAGAGAACACACTGAAAAACAGAGGAGGAGTCCAAATATCGAAATCTCATCATTTATGGCAGTATTCATGATGTATAAAGTTTAATCTTAGCTATACAACATTACAAAGCAGAGCCAGAGATCATACCAGTAGTTATGTTGATTTCTGTAATGTTAGTGCTGTCACTGATTGTGTAGGGCAAACTGAAAAACATCAGGAGGTTCCTCAGCTGATCAGTGATGCTGCTGTCCATGCTATTGATCTGAATTTCAATCAGATACTCAGTCAAAGGTAGAGTCACTGTAGAAAAAGAGTGGAAAAAACATCCAGAAATTATGATTATGCCTTTTACCAGCAAAAATAACATAATCGAGGTTTGCAGAAGGAAATTATAAATGGATTGTGATGTTTCAGCCTGTAAGACTTATTTGGAACAGTTATTTTAACCACTCCAGAATCAATTTAACTAGCTTCTGTCATAGATGAAAGAGTCAGTATCTAAAGCATGCAGCAATTCATATAACAGATGATTACAGTATTCAAATATTTCTGTTACAATTATTTAAAAAAAAAAAATATGATGAAATATATTTTCTACATGCTCACCATTGCATGGGTTACTGGTGCTGACTGGTTGACTCCTATTTGTTACTGTAAATCCAGTCAAGCAGGAACAGTTGTAATCCCCAATTGAGTTGATGCAACGAGAGTTTGGACCACAGACCTCCAATGTATTAAGACATTCATGCACATCTTTATTAAGAAGATATAAAAAACATAAATATTGTTACTATTAGGAACACTCAAGTATTAAAGTCACCATTAGTTGAATCTGGTTTTTCATTCTCTTTGGCTGCTAAAATTTTAAACAGAAGGTGAAAAAATTACATAGGCAGCAGGAAGAAACATTTTTTGTTTCTGATTAATAGCTGATTTGGCAATAAATTGTGTTAAGTATGATGTGATGGCAAAAAATGCAAAAGGAAAATACATATAAAAATAAGCTGGGTCATGTAAGAAAATTATTGTATTTAAAATATAATATGATTGTAGGATTTACCTGTACATATGTTATTGATGCTGATGGGGAAACTTGAAACTGTTGCAGTGAATCCATTTAGACACGAGCAATTGTAACTTCCCAGCTGATTTGTGCAGATGGAATTTGGACCACATACAGATGGACTGAATAGACATTCATTTATATCTAGGAAAAAAAAAAGGAAAAAATAGCGATAGCTCACAGCAGTATTCACACAATTTTTAAAGACGGCAGCTCTGTAGCCTACACTCAATTTAATGAGTTAAAAACAGAAACCAAAATGTGTTAATAATACAAATACATACCCTGACATAAGTTGTTGTGGCTCACAGGACTGTCTTTATTGGAGGTATAAAATCCACTCCAGCATGAACACATGTGACTCCCAATGATGTTAATACAATCTGAGTATTGACCACACACTGACACTGCATCTTCACATTCATTGATGTCTGGGGAAAAAAAAGAGTGATTATATTATATAATATTATATATTATAAGAGTGAGTATTATATCAATGCTAAATTCAAAGGTTTTCAAACCACAAATAGTATGTTTATTCATAGGAGCTTTGGTCAAAGTGCCTCGGTCAGATTTCTAGACAGTTCTAGTTTTGTCCACCAGGGGGAGACGTCCTAACTTTTCTAATCAGTTCTCGTTATCCCTAATGTTGCTTTGTTTGGCTTTTGCTTTTTGCCCTCAAGCAACACAGTGTAAGCTTTGAAAGACACTTAGCCAATCAGAAATGCGTCAAAGCTACTTACAACTATATTTTGTATAAAACTATTTTAGGCCAATATAATCAAAAGATAACGTAGTTCTGTTTCGCAAGCAATCAGTCCACCGCAGCATTTTCAAAACGATTAGCTAATGATGTCATGAATTCCGCATACTCGTGTTTGATTGACAGCTTCTCGTTATCATGTTACGCAAATACAATAAAACACGGAACTACATAGAGTATTATGAACGATCACATAAAAATTGGAATATAAAATGAAAAATCCATGCATTGACAGTAAATCAAGTATGTGAGCATGAATTAAAATTCAATACTTTATTTTTTGCTTGCTCTGTTTCAACAATATGATTTCTCACCTCTCTGGCAAAGTGGACCCTCTGAAGGGAGAGCTTGAATACATCCACAAGTGCCTCCCACAATGCCATCACACACCTGATAGGCCCTGCAGGTGTCATTGGGCCAAACATGATTCTCCTCACACTTGCACTCATATTCTGTTCCATTTAACCCACACACTGTAACAAAACAAAAAGCAGACTTTTAGGCTACAGTATATTCAAAGAATCAATAGAAGTCACTTAAATTACTCATATTATGTGGAAAATTAAGAAAATATTTCCGAAACATTACATCTGTGTGTAAAAATATATTATGGGAGTAACTTTGTGTTTATGTGCATGTTAATATCCAAAGGCAGACTACACTTGTTGTGTGGCACACCAAGACCCCAAATTTGACGATTTTATGGAGTCTTAGAATTTACATGGTAAGCAATATGAAGATAATTTTATCAAAAATGTTTTACTCATAGTGAAACACAGACACTTTCTGAGCTCACCAGTAGTCATGTCGATATCTGTGATATTTATGCTGTTGCTCAAAGTGAGAGGAAGGCTGATGTTTGTGAAGAGATTCCGTAAGTAGGTTATCAGGAACAAGTCAAAGAATCTCACATCAATGTCAATCTCATAGTCAGAAGGTAGTACTGCAAGAACAAACAGAAGCAGTTTGAAACTATGAACCCTCATAGTGAAACTAAGTACCATCATAGTCAAAAACAGGTTTTTCTTGGTGCCAATGCCTTCTTGTCTTTTTCTGGAATGTTGATATGTTGCTGTAGTTTTATGAAAGCTCTTACCCTGCACTAGAGATCAACTGATACTAATTCAGATTATTTTTATATTCAAGTGTCCAATTACTGATATGATGAACCAATTTTAACTATATGGTTTTTGACACAATAACTGAATGATCATCAGACTACAACAGTAAAATCATGAACTCCATTATGCATATTTAATTAACAATAAAAAGATAACTAATTGTAGTTTTCATTTAAAGTTCTACAATCTAAATGGTCTGAAATTAATTTTGATATTTGTTTTGGGCTATGCCTAATTGCTCAGTGCTCATTACAAACAAGAAGAAAAGAAAGCTAAGATGAATTTGCATGATTTTAGTTGCATGGGGCACTGGGGTGCTACAAATCAAATATGAAATATAAAGAATTTATGAGAGTAGTAGAATTTAATGTTGTTGTTATTTTTTATATTTATGAATGTAATCGCTTACCTTCTTTTAACTGGCAGAACTGTCCGTCGGTTGGAAGGCCATTGATACATGTACATGAACCATCAGTGATGATATCACAAGCCTCGTATGAGTGACACGTGTCATTCGGCCAAACAAACAGATCCTCACATTTACACTGATACTGTGTTTCATTCAGAGAACACACTGAAAAACAGAATCAACAAAATCAACAATCATTCATGGTAGTATTTATCACGTATAAAGTACAACATTATAAGCAGAGCCAGAGATCATACCAGTAGTTATGTTGATTTCTGTGATGTTAGTGCTGTCACTGACTGTGTAGGGCAAACTGAAAGACATCAGAAGGTTCCTGAACTGATCAATGGTGGCAGTATTATCTGCATCTATCTGAATTTCAGTTAGATATTCAACAGGAACTGGAGTCATCATGGAAAGATAAAAAGAGTTAGGAATATTCACTGCTTTTTTAATATGCAGGAAATAATGCAGTGATCTTGACATTGGGATTGAAGTCGGATGTTTTTATGTACCGTACCTGATGGTGGTTGCCCACATGCTGTGTTATTTTCCAGGAAAAGGATGAGAATTTATTAGAAAAAATACAGTTCATGTTACAGTAAATGACTGACAGATCTTCTGTATGAATACAAAAAGGAAACATATATAAAAACATTTTACTTGTTATCTCGCTGATTGTTTGACAGAATTGTCTGTCACTTGGAATATCATTGATGCAGCTGCATGTGTTGTTATTGATGCCGTCACAGCTCCCATATTCTTTGCATTTATCACACGGCCAGAAATACTGGTCCTCACATACACACTTGTATCCACTGTCATTGAAATTGCACACTAAGAAAGGATACAATGCAAATGTAAGCTCATATTTAACAGATTAGAACTACTGTTTTTGTGTTCAGAAGTTCATTCTTCACCTGTCGTGATGTCCACATCTAATACTTCAGCCATCTCTGTAAACTGAAGTGGAAAGGTGATGTTCTGCAGATATTGCCTCATCTCATCGATCACAGAGATGCTTGATGATTCCAACTCAATTTCAAACAAGAAGTCTGTGAAGGGAATTTCTGGGAACAGCATCAACAAGCACATCATCAGCTTGGTATTTTCATTGCATTCGTACATTTACAATACTGCATTTTTCATCAAAATAAATGTTTCATATATATCATATAATAAATATGTTTATATTTGTTTTATGATTTATTTATTTATACTGCAGCTTTTTATCTTTTTTTTTTTAATTATTACAAACATTTTCACAGATTTCACAGAGTGCATTTGCTATTGTCTTGTTTGGTCGTCATTCTTACCGCTCTCCAGCACACACATCTCTCCATCACTGGGAATACCACTGATACATCCACATGAGCCAAAACTGACGTCGCCACAGGCCTCATATGTCTTGCAGTTGTTGTATGACCATGCATAACCATCTTCACAAATGCACTGGTATTCGGTCACATTTGGTTGGCACACTAATATAAACATAACACAATGTTGACACAACATTTAAGAAAATGAAGAAGTAAGAATGACATAAATGACTTCTGAACACCAGTTTAACGGGCTCACCTGTTGTAATGTTTGCAGCAGTAACTTCAGTGCTGTTGTCCAGCTGAAGAGGAAACCTGATGGAGGCCAACGACGCTCTGATCTGTTCAATCACCACAGCTTGTGATGCATTCACCTCAATAACCACAATGAACTCCAACAGCTCTGAACCTTTGGGGAAAAGGATGAGATTTTAAGCAGGCTTGTACTCTTCAAATAAATAGCAAGACTGAACTTTTGACAGACAAAATCACAAAAAAAACAACATTTAAAAAAAAATAAATAAATAAAAAAACACAGCATATTATATTAATATATCTTTATTTTTATATCCATAACATTAAACTATTATTAGGACAGTGTGTCAATGTGAATCAGACCTGCACTTCTTGGTATTCTGTGATGCAGTTGCCCATCTATGTAGCTAAACTGAAATAAAATAACACACGCACACACACACACACACACACACAAAACATTTATTTACATAAACATTTATCATGTGGGTTGATCATCTATTCATGTTTCCATACCATAAATTTGTGTTTTATTTCTATAAATGTAATGTTGAATATTTTAAATGTGCTTTTAATGGATACAAAATATTTAATTCTTACTGAAAATAATATATTAGTGGAAACTACATCTAAAAAGACAGGAATCTTGTTTTTCATATTTTGTTTTTATGTTCCTGCAGTATAAATAAACCTTCATCTACCTCTAAATCTATAGTTGTTTCTGGAAAATCAAGTGTTTCCACAACACATCCATGGGTCAGCAGGACAGCTATGACGATTCCTACGCAGTACTTTAATATTTGTCCTGTATTTGAGAAAATGAGAGATTAAACATACATGATATAAACTAATAAAATCAAAGATTTATTAGCACTTAATCTGGAAATTATAGGTCTTGAAAAAGAAAATGAAAGAAAATTTGACATGAATTATGTCTTATTCAACGCAAATTCTAAATTGACAGTGACCATTTTTGAAGGACAAGAGTACCAAATATGATTTATTTCAGTGAGATGTCATAAATCAAGCCACAATTTTTTTTGTTATTATATCAGAACTAAAACCATTTCAAGACTCAAGTGTTTTGAGATGAATGAGTACAGTGTCTTGCATTACAGCATTTTTGTGAAAAACATAGTTGTAGTGAATCAAAAATAATTTGTAGTTTATTATACCTTGACCGGCCATATTTCTCACTGATGTATGTCGGTTAAAACCACTTCAACATATTTCCTCAGAACAAAAAGCAAATATATGGCTCATCCAGACACTTTACATCTGTAAATAGGAAATTCTGTCATATACATATTAGAGAACAAAGACACAATTGAACAATAAGACTACATTTTGATTAAAGATGTTTAAAGTCTTTTGTAATGACCTCTGCTCAAAATATATTTGCCATAAATTACCAGAAATTCATGAAAATCTACTTTCCACTGACTCACAAAATGTAATACCTTAAAAAAATCTGAAGCACTACATGTTTTAACATTGTATCCATTATTTTTACAGCAGATATTTACATTAGGCTACATTAGGGCTGAATCTTTCATGGAAGTACCTTGCAATCAATCAGACAATTTATTGAGGATTATTTCATAATAAATGACAATGACACAAACGGCAAGCACAAATAATTATTAGTATTGGTTGCACTCCAGTCAACTGCAATCGCTCACCTGATTTAGGTCAAATTCCTGTTGTTTTACATTAATAACAGACTCAAGCATAGACAACTTTCAAAAATACAGCACTGAACAGCACATTTCAAAAATGAAAGTAAGCATTTCCTTCAATAAATGTACTTCAGCTAGGCAGTTTACAACAGTTTTATGTTTAAAAGAATAAACACGCTGATTTGTCACTCTTACCTTGCCTCTAGAAACAACCATGAAGAGATGCCAAACTCGTTTGTCAGGGTCTGAGATTTTGTTTCCTTGTCAAATGATCCACCTACAAAATCTTCCTGGAATTAACATGCCTTTGTGAAGGTCACCACAATAATGTGACTGCGTGTGGGTCACCTGTTAGACAAGTTTGAGTCCTTCTATTATTTCCTTGTTCTCCTGTGTGAACAGAACAGAGAAGATGGCAGCCTTTCAAAAGAAACAGTATAAGGCCTTGTGGGCTACATTATCAAGAGTTAAATACATATAATAGGCTATGTACTCACATATCACTTAAAACCCCACTCATTATTTTGCTTGGACAGTATTATAGTGAAACACTTTATCAGGTCTTGTCTCTGAAATCCAATCAATAAAGCAAAACTACCATATTTGAACAGCAGTATAAAAAATGTAAATTATTTTTTTACAATTATTATTAGTAGTATTAAAACAATTATTATTAGTAGTATTAAAATATATTTTAATATCGTCAAACAACTCTATGTTATGCATTTTTACATAAATGTAAGAAAATATATTTTCAATGGAGGAGTATAAAATATATCAGTTAGATTAGATTCAACTTTATTGTAAATAGTATTAGCTGGGCAGAGTAGGATAGAGTGTTCAGAATTTAAATTTAGAGTTTAGTAGGCTGAAAGCTGAGGGAAAGAAACTGTTCCTTAGTCTGCTGGTGCGACAGTGAAGACTCCTATAACGTCTCCCAGATGGGAGAAGAGTAAACAGTCCGTGGCTGGGATGGGTCTTCTAGTTTGAGACAGTGCAGTTGCCATATCACACTGTAATTCAGTTTGTTAAGTTCATGTCATTAGCGTCATTGCATAATTGTATGTACACACCTAACAGTCTCTGTGAAAGGGAGCGTTTAAGAGTTGTTATGCAATATCCATCAGATTTTTTTTTTCTTTTCTTTTTTTTTCAGTGAACATTATTTGTCTTAACAAATCTAGGACCCGGGAACATTGTCTTGGGCCCTCCCCTCTACAGTCAGAGAAGGATGAGGTCTACACATAAAAAATACAGTAATCCTGGAGACTTTTATTAACTTTTTATGGTGTGCTTGATCAGGGGTGAAGGCCTGGAGTTAAACTGTGTGCTATCTGTAAGCGGTAACAATGACAAAACTCCTGAATGACAGCATTCTTATTTCAAAACTATTTTAGGTAAAAAGACCACAAGTGTTTTTGTTTATGATGTTTTTGTTTGTGTTGACTGGCATGAATTTTGCGTGTTACCTATGGTTAGGATGTATCGTTTTTATATTATAAAATATTTCACAGAAGATGGCAGATAACAACAAATCATCTGATCAGATGACAGAGCAAAATTTGGATTACACCCAATGACATTCCAACTCACAAGCAAATACTTTACAAAGCAAAACAAAACGAAAGACAATTCTTAAGCTAAACTTTGAATTGAAGAAAAATAAAAACATCAGTAAACAACTAAAGTAAATATTGTGAATGGTGTCTCCATATGGCATAGAATACAAATGTATACATAAGGTAATCTGGTATTAATGTTTCCCTCTTTCTATTTAATATATTGTTGGCAGTCCCAAACCAGCAGAATGAGACAAAAGTTACATACAAGCATTATCTTTATTGTGTATTGTGGCGGGAGGAACAAACGTGTGTGGCAAAAGGGTGTGGCGTCAGGCCTCGGAGAGGCTTTTATTTAACAGAAGTAATGAAAATAAAGTGTCCAATGGAAAAACAGTGTCCAAAATAAACAGGGGATCTGGTGTCCTCGTCGTGCTGCGAGGTTTGTGAAGGAGGGCAGTGTTCGAGAAGGAAGGGTCCAGGTAAGGGGCAGAGTTCGGCAGCTGCACACGCTCCCCACTCTGGTCCGGGGCGCAAGGGGCAGTGGCTTAGTTCAGCTCCTCTTTGTCCTCCTTGGCCCACGGCGCTTGAGGGGATGAACGGCCAGGCATCCTGGCCCGTCAGCCGTATAGCGGGTGCAGTTCTTGTCTGGACCACGGGTCCGGCAGCTCACGACTCTGGCGGTGCGGGAATCCCTCTACGCACCCTTCCTGGACCCACGAGGACACCAGCGTGCATGCACGGGAAAGAGACCGGTCTCCCGAGGAGAGGCGCACTCAGCATTTAACAGCGGCAGTGATGAGGCTCCATTCCCTTCAGATGCGCCTCATCACATGCCGTCAGACCTGGCTGTTTCAGTGCCCCTCCTCTCTCACACACCCACTGCTGTCAGGAGCCTGGTGAAGGGCAGCGATTAAGGGACAGGGTGCTGCTGATAATAAGAGGGAGACAGCCGACACGTCACAGTATATAATACTTTCGCTCTAATAGTTAGTATTCACATTGATAGCAATTTGCAGTGAATCAGAAAGCAGTCGGAAGTAATATATTTCCACTGAGGCAACATGAGCCAAGGACATGGTGACAATTGACCATATGCACGATTACTTCCTGGTTTTAGATAAGCCAGCTCAGTCATTTCTGGTCAACTGTACTGTGCTGTAGGGGTGTGCAGCGGAGCCATTATTTGTATCTGTATCTGTGACAATCTCAAAATTATTTGTATCTGTATTCGGATAGATCCGGAAGTGGGTGTGACTTAAAACGGAAGTTCGTCAAATTACATGAAAACACCATTTTAAATGCAAATCTGTTCGATTCGTAGTTTTCATTTAACAAATATGCATTGTATAACTAAAGAAAGTATTCTTTTTTATTAAAATTATAACTTTGTAAATATCTTCTATTTAAAACTTTATCAAAAAAGAAAAATAACTGTGCTGTAAGGAGAGCGCCCTTTGCTCGGTTTCTCTACATAATCCATTCACAATTTGGAGAAAAGTTTTGTTTGTCTAAGAGGACCAAATGTCCACGTATACCGTTTCAGGAATGACAAACCTGAATGTTAAATGTACGCGAGGGAATAGGGTAAATCATGCCGCGAGTCATTAGGTGCGTTCGACTTCATGCAGCACTGCGCAGACCGATCGGCGGCTGACTTGAAGCAGTGCATGCCGGTTAGAAATTTTGTCCGACTTGAGACGGCGCCGACGCCACGTGACTGTCACATGTGGCATCAAAGTGCCGCGAGAGTGTTTCGAGAGCAGAAGGCTCACTCAGCCGCCGCAGTTTCTCCAGAGCGACTGCAGGAGCGCTGATGACGACACAGCTGTTTCACGATTGGCCAGATTCACCACATGACAACGATCACGTGTGTTTCGGGTTAATTCCAATAATGGCCACAAATCTGTGTTTTTAGAATAGTAAAAGCTTTTTAACTGTAGTCGCAATGTTATATTGAGTCACGTTTATCATAAAACACTGATAAAAGTATATATACTGGCAAGTATATATTGAGGCAGTCGTGGCCTAATGGATAGAGAGTCGGACTTGTAACCCGAAGGTCGTGGGTTCGAGTCTCGGGTCCGGCAGGGATTATAGGTGGGGGGAGTGAATAACCAGCACTCTCTCCACCCTCAATACCATGACTGAGGTGAGACCCTTGAGCAAGGCACCGAACCCCCCACTGCTCCCCGGGCGCCGCAGCATTGGCTGCCCACTGCTCCAGGTGTATGTTCACTACTGTGTGTGTGCACTTGGATGGGTTAAATGCAGAGCACAAATTCCGAGTATGGGTCACTATACTTGGCCACACACCACTTCCCCTTTCCCTATACCTCCACTTTATTAGTATTTAAATAGTATGATTATGTTGAACTTTATTCTTGAACAGATCGCGCTGTATTAAGCAGTATAAAAAAAGTGTTTCTGTTGCTCATGAAAACGTTTATGAAACATCTGTGTATTTGACAGATATTGCATTTTATTCACTTCATCTGTGATAGAGTACACAAACACCGCGTGAGCGTCACTGACGGGAGCAGAAAGTGTCCGGCTTGACGGCTCCGTTTTCAACTCCGCCCCCGAATGCAAGCGGCTACTCTCGTTGATCGCCCTCTGTAGCCGTGCTTCAGGTCCAACACACCTATTGCTATGATTGATAGTGGGAACGGAATGAATCATCTGACGAGCCGATGTCAAAATAGAGCTGTGCATTAAGTGATTCAGACTAACAAAACTACAGCAGCAGCAAGTCTGTGTTCAATAAAACTTAAACGATGTAGTTATTAAAATTAAATCTAAACATTTCAAAATATTGAATGCATTATTTAATTGTTATACGAACTTCTTTAATTTGTATTTGACTATAGGTATAATTCAGCATTAGGCTATAGGCTGTTGTCTGGCCTTATTTATTTATTTATTTATTTAAATGACAAGTGACTTTATGACTTCCTGCACTTGCTTATATACTAAATTTATTATATTTATTTTATAATAAATCAAAAGATGTGAAAAAAAAAAAAAAAAAAAAAAAACTAGAGAGTTGAAATGGCAGCCAAAGTGATGGCAGCTGCATGAGTGATCCTCTACGGCCATCTTTTGGTTATAACGGTAATTTCATTTTCATCTTAAAAAGTCTTTATTTTTCACCAAGACACGTTTTTGCTACATTTCTTCATGTCGCCTTCATGAATGAAAAGTGAACCTTTAATAATGTGGATTTTACTGCACAGAGTTGAGAAGTAATAAAGGTTTTAAAATTTTTAAGATTTTAAAATTGTGTTCATCATGGCTATGAAGGTAAGATATTGATTATCGAGATTACCATTATGATGTAGTTTAAGAGATTAGCCTAACTGCCTAAACAGTTACGATAGTGTTTATTTGTCAGCATTTAAATGTACAGTTACGTGTCTGGGTACTTTCCTGGGATTACCAGACTCCGCATATAAAATTATGTTCTTTAATAACATGAAACTGTATGTTGATTCCACTATCATTATTTACGGTGTTGCAATTATTTTGTTTCTCAGTTTCTGATAAGAATGAGGCAGGAGAGGTTTCTGTGAGAGTCTCTACCTATATATAGCACATATAAAATGAGCTTCACCGGAAGATTACGAGCTGGCTTATCTTTATCCGGAGGTTCTAAATAGCGCTCCACATATGGTCAATTCAGATCAGAATAGTACTCGCGTTGCCAAGCTGGAAACCAATTGACTTAAAGGTGCATATATGAGCAGTGGAAACTGATACTACAGTCGAAATTCAAAATATTGGAAAACGTTGTTTCTCCCGCCCCCTACTCAAGTCACTCAGCACTCACACGGGTTGCCAGATGGAGGACATGCAGCCTTGAACTGTAATTTGACGAGTTGATTTTTCTGTGTTTTAATATGATTCTGGTCATAGAGCATTTTAGATAGAAGCTGAAGCTTTTTAGGTCAGGTAGAATCTGCGATCTCTGCAATATGCTGTTTTCTGCCTACTGGCAAACCTTGGTGTCAAAACATAAACAGACATTCTGACAAGGAACTCACATTTCAAAGTAGAGTAACTGGTTGTAGCATTGTCCATTGTAGAGTATGTAAACTAAGCATATTTCCTAAACATTTGCAAACATGTCATGGTATTTTTATGCTTTAGAACATTCAGCAAAATTATAACACCTTTAAAGGCACTTTGACACGTGCAACTGCTGCTGTGACCACTGAATAACCAACTTTGAATGGGTTTAAACAACTTTATGCAAATAAGCTGCTACTCAATGCAGTGATGTAAAGAATGTAGGCCTAGGTCACATGACTCATCAACAACATAAGAAAACCTGCAAGAAACACTTATATATTATATTAGAGACAGCTGTCATACAGAAAATGTATTTCTTGGATTAAGTGTTATCGCAGTGCCAAATTTTGGCATAAAAGATATTCAAATAACATAGGAAAGGAAACATTATCTGATTTATCTTTAGCATCAACCCTGTGAAAACCTGTCTGCTGTGAACTCAAGCTTAGTCTGCTTTGTTCAGCATTCCAACTGTTCTCCCATGCAGGCAAAAGCCGATCATAAAAGCAGATTGACAGGTAGTCATCAGCATTAGCTTTATGAAGCTAATCTGCAGAAATTTCTGACTTCCATGTGACCTGTATGTTCCACAGCTTTTTCTTCTTAATCAACAACACATTAAAGCCCGAACTAACTCTAAAGGAAAACACTTCAAAATGGCATGTCATGAGGGTGTAGCTGCCCCCTGCTGTTTTGTGCTTAACTTATACATACAAGAACAGGGAAATAAGAGTAAGGGTAATATATATTAAGATAATTAATTATACTAATTAATAAAGTAATATCAGATTAACTGGCTGTAATATTATTATAATAATTAAAAATAATAATAATAATCTAAAAAAAAAAAACATTATTTAAAATAGGCCTGATAAAATGAAATCGTCTAAAAGTGTTAAGTGACAACCTACTAATTAAGGTTCAAAAAAATTATATCAAAATAACTCGTGGAATTACAAAATAAAAGTCCTCCAAAATCTCATATAAAGGGTGTTTTACTTGGCATTTCAGATAGCTCCAAAAAGGAAAGTCCCTGTTACCACAGACTAGTTTCACTTCAGATTGATAGTAGACCTTCTCAGGTTGTAACTCACCTAAAATCAGGTAAGTCTGATGTTGCATTACAAAATAAAAGACCTCCAAAATCTCTCATCCAACCTGTTTTGCTTAGCATTTCAGATAGCTCCAAAAAGGAAACTCCTTGTTACCACAGACTAGTTTCACTTCAGATTGATAGTAGACCTTCTCAGGTTGTCACTCACCCAAAATCAGGTAAGTCTGATGTTGCATTACAAAATAAAGGCCCTCCAAAATCTCATATAAAGGGTGTTTTACTTGGCATTTCAAAGCTCTAAAAAGGAAAGTCCCTGTTACCACAGAGTACATTCACTTCAGATTGATAGTAGACCTTCTCAGGTTGTCATTCACCCAAAATCAGGTAAGTCTGATGTTGCATTACAAAATAAAAACCCTCCAAAATCTCATATCCAACCTAACTAACAGTTGTTTTTAGGTGTACTTATATTTTTACTTTACCATCACTGGTATTCTGACTAATTTCTTTATACAGTATTTAAAGGGATAGTTCATCCAAAATAAAAAAAACTGTCATCATTTACTTACCCTCAAACTGTTCCAAACCTGTATGAATTTCTTTCTTCTGCTCAACACAAAAGAAGATTTCAGTTTATGGTCCCCTTTGACTTCCATAGTACTTCATGTCTATATTATGTAAGTCAGACCATCAACTGTTTGGTAACCCACATTCTACAAAATATCATTGTTTTTGTTCAACAGAAGCAATAAATTCATAAAGGTTTGGAACAGTTTGAGGGTGAGTGAATGATGAAAATTTTCTTCTTTTTTTTTACGTTAAAAGGTGTAAAGAAAGACAGATAGCAGATACAGTAAACCAAAAATAAGTTTATTTGTAGTTTATTGCACCTTGACCGGCCATGTTTCTCACTGATGTCTGTCAGTCAAAATAACTTCAATCTATTTCTTCAGAACAAAAGGCAATTATATGACTCATCCAGACACCTTACATCTGTAAAATAGGAAATTCATATAGAATCAGAGAACAATGATATGACTAAATTTATAAATGTGTTAAAAAAAAAATTTAAATAAAAAATTTAAAAAAAAATTGAATGGCACATTTCAAAGTCAAGGTAAGAATGTCTTTCTATGAACATACTTCAAAAAGGCAGTTTACAGCAGTTACATATTTAAAAGAATAAACACTCTTACCTTGCCTCTGGAAACAACCATGAAGAGATGTTGAGATTTAGTTTCTTTGTCAAATGATCTACCTCTAACATTTTACTGGAACGAATATGTCTTTATGCAGGTCACCAACTGTGTGTGTGGATCATCTGCTAGACAAGTTTGATTGCCTCTATTATGTTCTCTTGTGTGAACAGACAAGAGGACTGCATTTTAACAGAAACACTGTGGATTACATAATCAAATCATATATTATTACATTTTATATATAAATTGCTAAAAATGAAGATTTTAATGTCTAAAGTCATCTTGCTGTTATACATTTGTATATAAAAAATGCACTACTTTCATGGACAGACTATAATAACATAATTATTATTGTCATATCAGAACTGTATGAACACACCTAACAGCTTTTATTCAAAATCTGAATGGGAGTGTTTAAGATTGTTACCCATGATTCATCAGATTACTGTAAGCTCAGTGAATACTATTTATATCTAACACACACACACATTATATAATTTTATATATTGAATTAAGGGGTTGTCTTCTGTTATACTGCCAACTTGTTTAAAGGTTCGCTCTATGAATGCAATAAGTATAACAAATTACATATGGCATTAATAAATTGCTATTAACAGATCATGAATAACAATAAAGCTTGTATGAGCAGCAATATTTCACATGTATTAAATATTAATGTAATTAATGTACGTCTATATGATATAATAAAATTATGTTCCATCATTAATTGGACCATAGATAGAAATTTCAAAGAAATTTGATCTTTGTTATTTTAACAGATGAAGAGCAGACCACAAGATCATAGCATTTATTGTCTTTTTCATACAGTGAAATATCAAAAAAATAGAAAATCATCTGGAGGAGATTAATGTTTTAATTATAGAACTCTGAATATAGAAATATGAAATGTCGGAAAAATAAAATAATAGCCCTAGGCCCTCTTTTAAATGAGAAACTAAAACCACCAGTAGGTGGCAGCAAGTCTTAATGATGGAGTCACTGAATCATTTATTCAACTGATTCGTTTGAATTGACTGATTCATTTAGGAACGAAGGAAGTGACTGTTTTATGAATGACTCAGTGAATCACTAATTCACTTGATTTGTTCAAAATCACAGATTAATTCAGAAACAAAACACCTTTTTGTGCTGCTGGGGGAAGCGCAACAGTTATGCTTTGTTTAGAATTATTTTCCAAATAGAGCAGAAATGTTAATAAAGACGTGCCTAAAATGTCATTTAGTAGCAATTAACATTTGTTTATTGAACCATAGTATAAAATCACATTTGCAATTATGTGTATATATTCGGAAAACAGCACATATTATTGAACTATCATGTTATAAATATATAAAACAAGAACACATACAGGACATACAACCAGGCGCACCGTTGACACAGGGGACAGGTGGTCATGACCCCCGCAGTTTTGAAAAGACAGCAATCAACCCCTGTACTTTTAATAAGGTAAAATAGCCTGCGCTATGCGCTAACTAAAACTTCTGACTACAAACTTCACATTAATTGGAATTCAAGCCATACACCCCAATGTTAAGTTTTAAAATGTTTATTTCAGACATCTTTTAGTGACAAGGAGAAAATAAATTACAATATGTTTTTACAATTATTGTTGTAGTCTGCCTGGCACAACCAGAAAGATTCAGCCAGCGAAACAGAAAAGTATTGCCTCGTTTTTTCAAAAGGCAAATAGCTAAGTACGTTGACATAAATTTTATACATGCCCAGTCTATATGAAATGTTAATTGCCATCATTCCCCCAGATGCCATTTAGCCATGTTTGTGATGGGCCTTAAATTCTAAACGATTTAATCAAAGAGACAATCGTTAATGTCAGTGGTTCTGAAAGTGTGGTAGGAGTACCACTAATGATACTCAGGCCCCCTCTAGTGGTATGCAGACGAATCACTAAATTAATATAAACTAATGTTAAAACTCAAAGCATTTTAATATAATCTTTTAGTAAAGGTTTTTTTTTTTTTTTTTTTTTTTACATTTAAATACAGTACAGTTTTTATTTAACTTTTAGGTAGCTACAACACATTTTAATTTAATCATTATTTAAGTTTTTTTTATTTACCTGTGTGTAAGCACAGTGCAGTGTTAATGTTCAAACTGTATTTACAATGTTAAAGTGGCCGACAACAATAAATATTCTTATTAGGAATAAAACTGCCACGTTTTTGAACTGTGCAGAGCTGTAGCTGAATAGTTAGGCCAAGCTTGCTACTGTATTTTTAATGTATGAGAACCACTGGTTTAAGTAATAAACGTAGCCTAAATATCAGGTATTTGTTTAAATATTTGATGTATATTTTAATTATTTAGATATCACAGTTGACTATAAGGGCAAACTAAGTTTAAAATCACTGCAATTTTTAATGTTAAGTTTTTCAGTCATTACGGTATTCTGATATGTTGAGAAATAAAAAATGTCCTCTCACATTTTGTAAGATGCCACTGTAACCAATAAATGTTAACTGCAAACAAATGGAGAGTGCATGTCGATTTGGTAGTTTGATTAATAGCTTTACATCAGATGATTTCATATGCCCAACTATTTGATCGTGTCTGTTTGGATCAAAACCAGTCATAAGTGTCAATTTTTTCAAAATTGAGATTAATAAATCATCTGAAAGATGAATAAATAAGCTTTCCATTGATGTATGGTTTGTTAGGATAGGACAATATTTGGCTGAGATACAACTATTTGAAAATGTGGAATCTGAGGGTGCAAAAAACTCAAAATATTGAGAAAATCGCCTTTAAAGTTGTCCAAAATAAGTTCTTAGCAATGCATATTACTAATCAAAAATTAAGTTTTTGATATATTTACAGTAGGAAATTTACAAAATATCTTCATGGAACATGATCTTTACTTAATATCCTAATGACTTTTAGCATAAAAGGAAAATCAATAATTTTGACCCATACATTGTATTTTTGGCTATTGCTACAAATATACCCCAGCGACTTAAGACTGGTTTTGTCGTCCAGGGTCACATATAATCATCCCATGTAATTATTAACAATTAGTGTGAAATAACAGAATCATAATTTATCAAAGTAGAATTGTGCAAGTTTGAAAGTTGAAACATCCCACATAAAAGGCGGGTCTACAGGGGACATATTTGGCATTCTGCAGGCATTTTGCTCATGTTTTGCTCATTCATATGTACTTCTTATTATTTCACTTTGTATTGTAGTAATAATCAATATTATTCTATCAATGATCAGACATAATTAATATATGATGTTAGGTCTGACGGTGAGCCTGAAGTGGTGGTCCGATATCTGGAAATCTGATTTTACCATCTTTTGCTTACAGTTTGCCAGTAAGTAAGTCTATGGGCAAGCCTTCCGGTTCATTAGCCTATCCACCTTATTTTTCAACGCGGAAGCACGCAGTTTTATAGAATCTGTTCAGTAGCGGCTCCTGATCGTAAATTTAGGTGGGGCAGATTATTTTGTAACCTTTATATTCTAATCTCTCACCACAAAATTTTGGCAGAGATGTCCTTGCGTTATCCTGTGGGTGGAGCGCTGATGTTGATTGACAGGCTCGAAGTAATGTTACACGCATAAAATGCTGTATAATAATTGCCTTATTATAGTATTTATCACCTCCAAATATTGATTTAGAATGTCACAAGTTGTGGAGCAATTCAGGTGAGGAAAGAAGATCATATGTCTATTCTCAGAATAAACAAAACAAACACAACAGAACCATATAAAGGCTAATCATTTGAGCATATTTAAACTAAAGGATTTAACTCCTTTAGTTAAATTTAGGATTTAACTAAAGGATCCACTACTCCACATAGAAAAAAAACAAAAAAAAACAAAACAAAACAAAAAAAACAGACTTGCCATCTTGTTACTGACCTGACACATAGCTAAAGCGGATTGATATCGCCTTGGTGGAGCGAGGTTCACGTAAGGTAAGCGGGGCAGTCTCAAAACTACGGAAGTTCTGCGGCCATACATTATTATAATTTTTTTCTTTCTTGTTTTCTCGTGATCACGACTTAATTTTCTCGTGATCTCAACATAACAAAAGTTGTTTTCTCGTGATCACGACTTAATTTTCTCAACTTAACAAAAGTTGTTTTCTCGTGATAACGACTTAATTTTCTCATGATTTCGACATTACTGTTGCTATAGCTAGTAACGAACGCAACCTTGACGCGAACATTCTAAAATACTTAACCTGGCTTAATGCATTAATGAGAGTGTTTTTAAAAGACAGAACTCAGCATATACACATAGTAATTCATATATATTTACAGACAAAAAGATGAGCACATAATAAGAACGCAATTCGTTTAATTCCGCGTTAAGCGTTTTCCTCCCATAGAATATAGGCTTAATGCGTTAATGCGTTTAAAAACATTGTTTGTAAAAGACCAAACTCGGTAAACACATAATTAATAAAGCATTCCATGTACAGACAAACAAATAAGCCCATAACAAGAACGCAATGCGTTTAACGCTTTAAGCGTTTTACCCATAGAAAACGCGTTGCACTCGCATCCTGGACTCATCTGCTTGTCTGTGGCCTACATAGGCTATTATAATTTATTAATAATGTGTTTACTGAGTTTGGTATTTTAAAAACACTCTCTTAACGCATTAAGCAACGTTAAGCGTTTTGGAATGCCCCCTTTGAGGCGCAAATGATCGGCAGATATCCGTGCGCTTTTTTACTGTATCTTGTGAATATACAAATGACGTCTACAATAAAATAAATAGGCTAATCAAACACTGCTGATTTTGTCCAGAGTTAGGCTACGCTAAACATTTTATTTGTGTAATTAATATGTTTAAATGGTCCAACAACAAAGCATATCTCCGCAAGCGCAGGCGGAGCGCCTTAGACGAATGCAGAGAAAAACTATTATAAAATCTTAAACTGCTTGGATGAAACTCACTTCATTTTCCTCGTTCGTTTAAAATTATATAATAAAATAAAATTATTATATATAATAAAATTATTTATAATAATATATTATAATAATAATTTGTGATTTTATTAGTCATCATGTGCGTTAAAAGCTTAATGCTGCTGCTGTGTGTGTGGTTTACAAAGAAATGTAGAAAATACAAATGATTAGGCTACAACACTGTATAACATCACTGAACTAAATTATTTACATGAGAAACAGATAAGTCGTGCAGCAGTAACGTAACGATAACAGATAAAATTTCAAGTAAAATTATCATATTTATTCAAGGATTTAATATTTATAAGTTAATTAAATGTCATTAATGAACGGCACAAATTATAGACAACCTAAGAAGGTCCTCTGTCCCAAACGCGTATACGTGCTGAGTGTACAACTCCCCAGTCGTAGTTCTGTACTGCCACCTGTTGGCGCAGTTGTGTAACTTGAGAACAACTCTTGTTATGTCGAGATCAGGAGAAAAATAAGTCATGATAACGACAAAACAACTTTTGTTATGTCGAGATCACGAGAAAATTAAGTCGTGATAATGAGAAATCAACTTTTGTTATGTCGAGACCACAAGAAAATTAAGTCGTGATAACGAGAAAACAACTTTTGTTATGTCGTGATCACGAGAAAACAACTCGGTATGTCGAGATCACGAGAAAATTAAGTCGTGATCACGAGAAAACAAGAAGGAAAAAAATAATAATGCATGGCCGCTTAGAACTTCCATACTGTCTTGAGCTAATGTTAAATATTATTAACAAATGGCATCGCTTTACTACATTACAACAGCAATAATTCATTTCAGTTATAATTCGTACTAGGGATGCACGATATTGGATTTTTGCCGATATCCGATATGCTGATATTTTTCAACTCATTTTGGCTGATACTGATACCGATATATTTCCTTTTGTTTGGAAACAACACCAAGTCTCTCCTGTGCAAAAATTATAAGCGAAATATTTTTAATTTTGGTTACTTTTCAACAAGAACGTATTTGTTAGAATTAAATAAACAACAATGAAGGTTCCCTTCCGAGGGAACTTCGAACTGCATCCTCTAGGGGTCGCTATGGGGAATGCCGTCAGCGTGACCCGAGTCTGAAGCATACATACAAAAACACCACATGTTGGCCGGCGACAGCCTATGACGTGACTACCGGCGCGACCACAGTATAAAGGGGCGCTGGGAAAATACGTCATCCTCTTCTTTGTCTTCAAGTGACTGTTTTGTTTGAAGCGTGCATTCTACACGGTAAGAACGATTTTCTTCTGTTATCATGGCGAGCACTAGCAAGGCGTTTAAGAGATGTGTGGATTCGTGTCATCGTTATTTGACACCTGATGACACACACGAACTTTACATCTTTTGTTTGGGTGAGGAGCACTTACACGATGTCCTCGAAGGGGCAATCTGCGTGCACTGTGAGTGTTTTTCGATGAAAAAGCTCCGCTTTTGTCTGTCTCTCTTTTCGGGAAAAGAGGGACAGCCGTCTGCCTCCCACGGTTCAAGACCGGCCGTTGCCGAGGCACGGAGAAGAATGAGCTCGTGGGGCTCGCAGGCGGATCTCGCCGATGAGTTAGAGAGGGGGCTTTCCCTCTCGTGCTCGTCGGTCCCGAACGAGGGCGAACCGCTAGATGATGATGATATGATCTCGCTGACATCATCTGATCCAGTGGCTAGTGCTCTGCTGGGCTCTGCCCAGGAAGAGCAGGAGATGTCTGAGGGCGAAGAAGTTGAGACTGAGCCCTCTCAATCCTCCTGCCCTGCGTATGACGAGCTGTTAGAGGTTATGGAACGCGCCACGGCGAGGCTTGACTTGCCGTGGAAGCGGGCCAAAATGGTGGCGCCACGGGGTCGTCTCGATGAGCGTTATATCTCTGGCCATATCCCCCCATCTCGAGTGAGCCTTCCATTCCTTCCTGATCTCCATACGGAGGTTGAGAGGGAGTGGAAAAAGCCGTTTTCCTCTCGTATTCATAGATTCCAGCATACTAGTTATGCTAATATTGAGGGGTTGCATGAAAATGGCTATGAGCGGATGCCCCCTATAGAAGAGGCGCTAGCTAGCTATCTCTCTAAGGGCGAGACATCTTCTCTTAAGGCTCGTTCCTTGCCATCTAAGCCCCTTCAGGATACATCTCGCTTAAATGGCAAGGCATACGCAGCAGCAGGTCAGGCTGTCGCTTCGTTGCACACTATGGCGGTGCTTCAGGCATACCAGGCTGATCTGCTGAAAGACCTGGATAAGGGTCGGGGCTTGTCACCCGACGAGGTAGCTGAGCTACGCCGCACCACAGATTTGGCTCTCCGTGCCACTAAGCAGGCTGCCTCTGCTATGGGCAGGTCTATGACGGCCATGGTGGTAACGGAGAGACATCTGTGGGTGAACTTGGCAGATATTGGGAAGAAAGAGAAGGGCTTTCTTCTCAATGCTCCAGTTTCGCCTTCCGAGCTTTTCGGTACCTCCGTCGAGACGGTGGTCGAGAAGTTTAGGGAGACGAAGGCGCGTTCAGCAGCCTTCAAAACCTTCATTCCAAGAAGGTCCAGGTCTGAGCCCGAACAATGCAGGGGTCCTGGCCCATCTCGGTCTGAGGGTCAGAGATGGGCGCAGAAGGCTAGTGTCGCGATTCGTACCCCTCCCCTGCTTGCGGGTATGGCTAGACGGAGGCGCGGGTCAGAGAGAGGTAGGCAAGACCTGATGATCCAGACGAGGCGTTCGCAACACTCTCGTTCAGACCAGAGTAAAAATTAAACATCTATTCCCTTCCCTCAGGGGGCCTGTACATCTGCCCTCATCTTCCCCTCTCTAAATCCCCTGCAACCACCGTTTACTCCACCTGACCGAGGTTAGGTGAGAACCTCCTGCGCTCACATTGCAGTCTCTATGCTGGACCTATGATGTTTTGGCTAAGTTCTATGTTTCATAGAAACTACCTTACTGATGGTCCAGACCCGAGGCCTCTTCAGACTTCGCCTCCGGGACTGTTCTTATGCACAGGAACCATGGATGGGTGAGTACGATCCATTTGTATCGGTTAGATGGTTTTAAAGCCTACTACTAGCCATTCTTTGCAGTATGTCTGGGACCTGTCATTGTGTGTTTTTCACCTTTAGGACTAGGACACTCGGACAGCAACCTCCGGCTATCGACTCAGTGCAGTTAGGACTGCACTCATCGTTACTAGATCCAGGCTAGGATGATAGCCCTGTTCTCGGCTATCATCATCATGTTCATGTGGCCAAGTCGTAGGTTTCTGTGGGAGCCTCCCTGGTCATCAGGTCCCCAAGTCAGCACTGCAACTTCAGGTTTGTATCACACTGCCCTTATGGTGAACCAGTATATCACCCCTCTATTTGAGTGGGCTTGAGTACACTCTTCCTGAGGCATGAGTGATAAGTTCTTGTGTGGGTCCTAAGTACTCGGCTCTGAGGAGCAGCATTTTCTTTGCGTATCTGGGCCCCACTGTTTCTAGAAACGAGGCCCGGAGGTGCCGCTGCTCGCTACGCAGCTACATTGAGTTGTTAGACTCATCTCTACCGGAATGTCTGATCCCCCTTCGAGCTGGATCCCATTTCTCCTGAGGTGCATAGCTGTCTGAAGATATCTATGTGCTAGCTCAGGGACTGCTCCCCTTCCTGGGAGTTTAAAGTAACGGTCTCCCTGAGCCCTTGAGTACACCACCTCTACTAGGTCCTCTATTCAGTAGCAACCTCAGCCTGTTTCTGCTACCCGGAGCTCTGTGATTCAGCAGCCTCGGGTTGTTAGGCCTCTCTTTGCCTCCCTGTTAGGTTGCTTTCCTTGTTGGTCGACCCAGCATTGCTCCCCTCACCATAGAGGGTTACCTATGAGCATGCCGCTCCCTCCTGAGTGTCTGAGTTCCCTCTCATGCTGAGAGTTGAGTTCTCCGCTCCCCAGAGCTCTGTCTTTTGGCAACCTTAGGTTGCTAGGCCTTTTTATGCCTCCCTCTTTGGTTGCTCTCCTTGTTGGTTGAGTTAGCATTTCTCCCCTCACTATGAGGGTCACCTATGAGCATGCCGCCCCCTCCTGAGCGTCTGAGTTCCCTCTTATTCTGAGAGCTAGGTTCTCCGCTTCCCGGAGCTCTGTGATTCAGTGACCTCAGGTTGTCAGGCCTCTTTTGCCTCCCTGTTAGGTTGTTCTCCTTGTTGGTCGAGCTAGCATTGCTCCCCTCACCACAGAGGGTCACCTTTGAGCATGCCGCTCCCTTCTGAGCATCTGAGTTCCCTCTCATACTGAGCGTTAAGTTCTCCGCTCTCCAGAGCTCTGTCTTTCAACTCCTCTCCGCTCCCCTGAGCATTGTGACCTTATGCTCTCCTTGTTGGTCGAGCTGACGCTGCTCCCTTCACCTTAGAGGGTCACCTATGAGCATACTGCTCCCTCCTGAGCGTCTGAGTTCCTTCTCATTCTGAGAGCTAGGTTCTCCGCTTCCCAGAGCTCTGTGATTCAGTGACCTCAGGTTGTTAGGCCTGCTCCCTTCACCTTAGAGGGTTACCTATGAGCATGCCGCTCCCTCCTGAGTGTCTGAGTTCCCTCTCATGCTGAGAGTTGAGTTCTCCGCTCCCCAGAGCTCTGTCTTTTGGCAACCTTAGGTTGCTAGGCCTCTTTATGCCTCCCTGTTAGGTTGCTCTCCCTGTTGGTCGAGCTAGCATTGCTCCCCTCACCATAGAGGGTCACCGGTGAGCATGCCGCTCCCTTCTGAGCGTCTGTTCTCCCTCTCATTCTGAGAGTTGAGTTCTCCGCTTCCCAGTGTTCTGTGAGTCAGCGACTTCAGGCTGCCAGGCCTCTCTCTGCCTCCCTGTAGATTGCTCTTCTTGTTGGTCGAGCTAACATTGCTCCCCTCACCATAGAGGGTCACCTTGAGCATGCCGCTCCCTTCTGAGCGTCTGAGTTCCCTCTCATACTGAGAGTTGGGTTCTCCGCTCTCCAGAGCTCTGTCTTTCGACTCCTCTCCGCTCCCAGAGCTCCGTGACCTTATGCTCTCCTTGTTGGTCGAGCTAGCATTGCTCCCCTCTCCACAGAGAGTCATCTATGAACATGCCGCTCCCTTCTGAGCGTCTGAGTTCCCTCTCATGCTGAGAGTTGGGTTCTCCGCTTTCCAGAGCTGTCAATCAGCAGCCTCAGGTTGTTAGGCCTCTTTATGCCTCCCTGTTAGGTTGCTCTCCTTGTTGGTAGAGCTAGCATTGCTCCGCTCACCATAGAGGGTCACCTATGAGCATGCCGCTCCCTTCTGAGTGTCTGAGTTCCCTCTCATTCTGAGAGATGAGTTCTACGCTCTCCAGAGCTGTTATTCAGCAGCCTCAGGTTGTTAGGCCTTGCTATGCCGCCCTGTTAGGTTGCTCTCCTCGTTGGTAGAGCTAGCATTGCTCCCCTCACTACAGAGGGTCACCTATGAGCATGCTGCTCCCTTCTGAGCGTTGGAGTTTCCCTCTCACTCTGAGAGTTGAGTTCTCCGCTCCCCAGAGCTCTGTGAGTCAGCGATTTCAGGTACTAGGCCTCTCTCTGCCTCCCTGTTGAGTTGCCCTTTGCGGCTCCCTAGAACGATTTCAAATCCATGTTATGGTAGGTGCGCACGCTAAGTCTCTGTGCACTTTCTCAAAGCCACATTGTGGTAAGATCGCACATCAAGTGTTTGCATTCTTTCTAAAATCCTGTACGGTATGGGTTACGCGCTGCGGCTTCGTGCTCTTTCTTTGGGTTGGTTAGGCCCTGGTTTCGCCTTGGGCTCCACTCTACCTGTTTCTCCCAAAAAGTTCTGGGATTGAACAGTGGGCTATTACCAAGGGCCTGTTGAGACAGTTCCCTCAGAGAGCTCGTGCAGAGCAAGCGGTAGCCCCTGGGTGACAGGCCAGGACCTAGCTACTATCCTAGGCACTTGGCCGTATCCCCTTAAAGGAATCTCTTCTTATGATTCTTAGGCTTTTCTAAGCCTTCAAGCTCTACTAACTTTACCCTGAAGAGGACAGTTTTCCATTGTTTATCATGGCCATAGTCTCTGAACTTTTGATCACTCCCTTTAGCGTTGGTTTAGATAGTACGATAGTGTACCTTGTAGTTTACATTTAGAAAAGCGAGCGCAGCGCAACTTCGCACACCTGTGCATATACTGTTCCAGACTGTCATCGGACTCCTCTTCTTTACAAACTTCATCATCCGATTCATCTCTGGATGTGAAATAGTCCATTATAACATCGTTTAGGGCACTGACATCAAGACTGAGCAGACTGAGACAAGCAAGATCGTTTAAGTCTACCACTCTGATCCGCAAACAAACAGATGAAGAAGAGGAGGAGGATGACGGTCCAGCGCATACAAGGAGAAAGGTAGTTTCCACATTCTTATTTTTATGAATGTAACTGAATGTAATTACTTAAAGGATGTTAGAGCAAAGAGGATTTGTTTGCACTATTAGTATTATAATTCTATAGAAGAACGTTCTTTTCAAATAATCTCAGTTAACTAAATACATAAGCTAGTTGCAGTGATTTTTACGATGACAATGTACTGCAATCAAATTTATAAGCATTAATATGTCTGAGATCATCTGAAGTAGCTGTGTCCTGCTTTTACAGTTGCTATGTAATCAGACTTATATGTACAGGTGTTCACCAAAACACATGTAACTGACTACAACAAAACACAGAATCACAGTTTTGTGCTACTTTAGTTGCTTCTTCAGTTAGCGTGTAGAGACATACAGGAATAACTGATAATTTCCCTAAATATGCCACAAGTGTCTTTTAACCTATGTTTTGTAGTAACCAAGAGAAGTGTCATCGCAGAAGAAATGGCAGATGTTACTCCGCAGACACCTGTGAACACCGAGCAGTGCTTGGAGTCAGACAGTGGGCATCATCTTTATTATACTTCTCTGACTGGACTAGCAAGGAGCAGTTAGAGTCGATGAGAAAGTAAGTTCAAGTACATGTCTGCACTGACCATGATTATACCATGTAATATAATGTTTTCTGCAACAATTGGGGGGAATCTTAACTGAAGAGACAAACTGACCAACAGGAAACTATGGATCTATTGAATGTGTATTTTTTTTAAGTATTTTATTGTGGTATTCACTGTTATTTTTCTGCATAATGATGACTAGTGAAAAGTGTTTCTACTAATTTACTTAAAAGTATAGTTAACCCAGAATTTTGTCATCATTTACATTATTACATCCCTCATTTTCCCCTCATTTTTACAAACCCCTGACTTTTGTTTTTCTGCAGAACTCAAAAGAAGATACTTTGAAGAATGCAGGTAATCAAAACCAACAGGTTAGTCACATGTAGACGACATAAAGGGAGTAAACGATTTTCATTTTTTGGTAAACTATTTCCTTAATTAGGATGATACACACTTTAAATTTCAATCATACTGGACACAGCCACTTAATGTGCTAAAATTAAATGGGAAATAATAAGTAAATAGTCTTTCAAACAACATGTGCTTTAATACTATATACATATATATATATATATATATATATATAATTTCATTCAGTTTGGTGCATTCAGTTAAACCTTTAGTAATAGATACGTGTGCATTATTTGCTCTTTACAGGTGTAGAAATGAAAGTCCCCAGGCAAAGAACTCACTGGACTAAGATGTGGAAAGACATGCTGCACAATGAGCAACAACCAAGAACAGTATTCACTGATTTCCTTTAAAAAATGATTCATAGTAACAGTTAGGTAATAATTATTTAAATTATTTTACCAATTACAAAATGTTTAATTCCAAAACGTTGCCAATTACCAATGTGTTTTTCAAAACACCTTTTAAATTTTGTTGGTAAGTTACGGCTCTTGCATCTGATCCGGTTGATTCGGCCCAGAATCAAAGTGAGTACACAGAGATCCAGGCCGGGTGCGGCAGATGGATCCGGGCCGAAGGACAAGTCTCTAGCATGTGAAAATTTAATTGAAAATGGCCAGAGTGTACGGAAAGAGATTGCGTATGAGGTAGATGTAAACAGCCTATCAGCAAAGCAAACTCAAATTAGTAAATTTTCACTAGACTTTTGTGGAGTCAGCAGTTTGCTTGACAGTAAATAAGGATCTAATCCTAATTTATCTATTTATTTTTTAAATACTATCGTTTTCCGTTGTTGGTGAAGTGTTATTTTGGTTTCCGATCACCACCAAGGAGAGGCTACGCAAGGTCTTAAAGATGGCGGCCGCAACAAAAAAGTCACGTGACTGAAACCCATGAATTATTTTATTAAAATTTGGATAGTCTGTTAATATAATATTCCATACATTATCGGAGCTTAGTAGACATAATTATTATATCTTTAGACATTATTAGACAGATGAATTAATATATTATAATTAATGCTAGACCCTATTTATTAATTTATCATTTAGATTTATCGTAAATATATAGATAATAAAATTATATGTCATATACAATTTGGCATTTTAAAAAGTAAAAAAAAAAAAAAAAGCAAAATTATTTACATAAAAATGAGACAAATAATTACATAATAATGTAAGCAAATTAAAAAATAATAATAAATAATAGAAATTCATCCCATCCAGGTAACAGTTGCAGAACTATCAAAAAAATGCTAACAAATAATCAAATTTAAAATAACAATATTTGTGTGTTCTGTTGCAAGTTTACATACTTGAGCATGTTTTCTCATGGTTTATTGTTGAGCTATGAGTTCCTCACTGATTATTCGTGTCCATGGTGTGTTTTTTTGGAAAGGGTTGGGGGGAGTCATGAATGGGTGTCTCTTATTTTGCCTCACTGAAGGTGGCAACCCTAATTCCCTTCAAAAACAAAATAATCCACTGCGTTTTCAGATGCCAGGAGTAAATGATGACTGCTTAGTTCATTATCACATTCAACAACAAAACAACGAGAATAGCGTCATTACTTTGTCACATGCAGTTCCGCCTCAGATGCAGCCCTGCTCTGTTCTGCAGGCTGCAGCCAGGACCTTCTTGCTTGATCTGAGACAATGCTCATGATTTTTGAGGATTTAAAAAAAAAAAAAAAAAAAAAGCACTGGGTCTATTTTTATCATTATAGGGTGGTTGTGTACACACTGCCAACACACATTTATGTTCAAACACCATGTAAAAGTGAATTTTGCATCTGATGTTCCCTTTAAAGGTGCAGTATGTTTGTATCTGTAATCTTTAATCAAAATCGGAGCATTTGCTTCTGCTCTGGAATGGCATTCCTTCTCTGATGACATCAGTTTGACCGCTTGAGCAGAATATCCTTAATCATGCCCCTCCAACCGTTAGTTTGCTGCCTGTGAGAGATGAGAGGAGGAGCGCAAAAACAAAACTCTTGTTGCTCTCTTACAGTGTTCAGGAACTTTGTTACAGTGTACTTGAAGTTCCAGTCTCTGATCTCTGCTACTGCTTCAAGATCAGCATAAGGAATGCGCTTTCGCTCATGTGCCTTGTCTATAGCATCTTCTCGAGGAGATTCGGACCAGAAAACAAGGCTAGTGCTAGCAATTTCATGGGAAAAGTTGAGTTTGAGCCAGAAGTTGAGCATCTTCCGGTCTCTAGCTGAATCCAGTGGTCCTGTCTTAAACCCTAAAAATACTGCAAGATTTTTGGCTGTCCCAGACAAAAGATTGGCATCGTGAAACAATCGTGGCAATTTCTGTGATCGTGGCTCCTAATCGGTGGTCCTGTGTCATGCAGTGAGAGAGGTTCAAAGATGGCCGTTGATACAGCATAATCAATCATCGCACAGTGTGTTTGCTGGTACGATTCACGTTTACTGACCAACCAATAAAAATGTGACATGAAATCAACGCGACGTAACTCTAAAACATAAAACTGCTTACCTCAAGCTCTTACGCCTTCCTCTTTCGCCGCATCCACTTTTTTTAGCACACATAAAAAATACATCTGCAAAAGTGTGATTTATCATGCTTTTTGTTTACTACTAGTGCGTGCTGATGACGTTTCATTCTTCTATAGAAACGTGCATCGTAGCCTACGAGTCAATAGATTATCATCGTACAGTCATCATACACACACGTCGTAGCCAAGTTTATTAGATCCATGTCGCACAGTGTGACATGCAATGATCTTATAGGACTGCTAAAATCGTGCAGTGTGTTTAGGGTTTAGGTTGCAAGGAGCTTGTTTTTCTTTTCTCTTCCTCTCGGAGGAAAGATATTAGTCGTGGGAGGGTTGACTGGATGCTCAGAAGCAGCTTAAGTACAGCTGCCAGACACTTCAGTACTTTATTTCGCCAAATGTATCTGCCTTGTGTCAGGCTGATGTTACAACCAACTATATGTGCTTGAGGTTAGCAGGGGCTGGCAGCACCCTCTTCTAGCCAGAGCTTCAGGTTTAGGAAGTACATCACGGATGAGGCACAGATGAGAAAACTCGCCCTATTTACCTCCTTATTCAACAAATCTTTCCAGGTAAGTCTCCTCTTGTCAGTGCCCTCCCATCTCGTCCATTGACCTTGCTTGAGTTGAGATACAGCTTTAGTAAACCTGGTAGCTTCTTCTGGATGACGCACCTCCTCAACCACTAACTGTTAACGTTTAGCTGATGTTGCTTTTTAACAGACAGGCCTGCTTGCATCTAGCCCAAAACCTCCTCATCCTTGTACCTGGCCTATAATGTCCCGATGTCGAAGGGCTGATTTTGCATCCAAGACTGCCATTGCTGGATTCCATTTCTACTAAGGTTGGAGCAGCCTCTCTTACAACCATTTAAATAACACATCTACCCTTATTACCACTTAAACCGTTCTGTTCAATTAAGACAAGGAGAAACATTTTAATTTGTGTTTATTAGTATAAAATGAGTTGCTCAAGATAACTACTTAAATACACTATGAAGAAGCAATTAATTATTGGTGATTATATTGGTAATTATTGTTTAGAAACATTTGGAATTTATCATAACTGAGCAGAAAAAAAGGATGTAATTAAACTTACTGGTAAACAACACCTTACACATTTAGAATGTCTGATATAAAACAAGTCAACGTCACAAACAAAGAAAAAGTACTTGAGTTGTGAAAATTACCCCAATTTTTCAAGTTTAAATAAAAGTCCTTACTGCATTCACAGTATATTACACAAAAAAAGTAAAAAATCATTTTGATACCTCATTTTCAGACTAATCATCTCAGAACATTTCCTCCCCTAAAATAGTAACAGAAAGTACTGCCTTTGGAGTGTCTGTTAACTGTTCATAACAGAATATGAGCCGTTGGAGCTGTCTGTAACTGCTGTATTGCGGGCTTCAGACACATTGTACACATCTGTAAATAGTTAGATGTATGTTACTCAAGTAACTCATTGTCTTTACATTCATTAATTTAGCAAATTTATCTAAATGAGAAATACAGCAATATTAGGAATTCATCTTATGGAAAATATGTTAATAAATACTTAATTTTAGATTTTATGTCATCTACTTACTCCTCCGTCGCATCCTTTGAAAGAAAGTCAGTCCAGGTGTGGATGATGTTCCAGCACTGGTGCTCTGTAAGATATCAGTCAAAATAAATCACAGAGAGTCAATGTAAAAAGATTTAGCAATGCTTAGAAGCTGAACATCATATAAGTGTGTGCTGTTATAGAAAGGCATTTACATTGGTATGGCTGGAAGTGAATTTCTGTAGCAACTGTTTTCCTGGTAGTGACTCACGAACCTGCAATCAAAGATCTCTACTTAATATCAAGAAATTTGAAAATCTCCCAAATGTCTGCTTATACGGCTCTGTGAAATGCGTGATTCTGATTTGTCAGTCACGCCATACAGCAATCACATATTTCCTAATATTCACTGTTGTTCACAGCTACTTTGTATCATACCACCTATCTGGAAACCAATGCTAGATTTATATCTCTTGTAACAATCCAAGAACTCAGTCTTCATACAAACGCACACAAATGCAATTGGCACTATCTCAGTTATCAACTCTAATGAAAATGACTTCAATAGCCTATTTATATTTCTGTAATATTTTTGCAGTGTTCATATTATTGCTAGGTCAATTCATTTAAAGATTAAATCCAAGATTAGGAAGTTAAGTGGCTTTACTTAAGCTCTTTGGAAAGCAACAGAAGTAAACTCATACCTTGCTGTCTAAAAGCGTTCCAAACGCCAAGATAAAGAATCCCTATAAAGGAAGTGTTACAAATAAGGTATGATTCAAAGTGATTCAAGTTTAATTAGGAACATGGACATTTATAATAAATCAATGTGCAGCATTAGTGAAATGCAAAAAAATGGTTATGCACAAAATTGAACCTTACTATAAAATTGATATTAATGAGTAAGAAAGTGATACCTGCAGTGAATTGAGGAGTGCAAACACCACATGAATGCCTAATTCCTTTGACACCATGGTTCCAATTCCAAATCCCCATGTTAGACCAAAGATAGGAGTCAAAAAGGCCACACATCTGGCAATGACCACCAGAGCATGTTTCTCATCTGGTTGAGTTGCGGCACCAACTCCTCTCCCCAACATCTTGTACAGAACCACAATCAAAACCACAAGGTTTATGGCTACAATAGTGAGAGCTGGAATCACAAATGCCAGCAGGGCCTTTGACTCAGACCAGTTCAGCCAGCATGCATTTCTTTTGGAAATATAATTTTGAGGTCCAGCTGTTGATGCAACAGTAATGACCGCTATGAGCAAAGGTGCACCATAACCGACTATGAAGGCAATGACCATCATTTTAGCCCTTGACATTTGAGACAAGACCATAACTGTACGGTAAAAGAGTAACAGTGCTGACAGTAACATCCAGAAGAAAAGAGCCAGGTAAAAAAAGTGCATGAAGAAAACCGCTGGACTGCAGCGACCCACTGAGGTTGGCTGCTCTTGTTCTGCGATTGCAGCTCCAATGATAAAACAGATGTTTGCGATCAGCAGAGACACGGCAATGTTGACTATGGAGACATGTCGCATGTAGGATGTGTCATTTCTTCTTACTGACTTCCATACAATAGTCTCAATAATGAGGCATATTATCAAACTGGCCATAGAAATAGCAACGCCAATGTAAGTTATATAGGCTAAGGCCATGTGATCAATGACATTAGGTGACATTAGGATTGAAAAAGAGGTTGTGTGGTTGCATTCACATGTAATCTTGCCTGTGTTGTTCCGCTTTACTTCACATCCAGTGGAATCCCATGTGTTGAGGCTAAAGTTCCAAAAGACACACTGAGGATTTCCCAAAGACTGATCAGTAATGTCAAATGTAAAAGAAATGTTGTTAAGCGTTTCATTAACCTTAACAACAACCACATCTCCATTGATGCGCACATCTGATTTCCTGCTGTCATTAGTACCTTGAGAAGGCAGGACATTGTCAAGAGTTGTGAAGATTATGATGGTTATGATAGTCTCTTGAGGAACCTGTGGTATCACAATCTCCGTAGCTGAGTTTGGCAGCGCTGATGTTATATTGAATGAGTTTTTAATTGTAGTTCTATTCAGCTGAATGGATGTTTCATTAATCGCAAACTCATCTGTGAGACGGTCACTTATATTCTCAATAGAGCTCAGAAGTTTAATGCTGGTGTTTTCTGTTTTGTTGCCTTGGTTTAGTATTTTCCATGTATCAGTGACATCACCTGATACAATAATGTCCACTGTTTTAAGGAAATCCTGGAAATTTAATATAAAATAATACTTTATATTATGAAGTTTAACCCATATAATGTGGAAATAATTGCTATACAAGATATTTGGATAATCTAATAAGACACAACATAATAATATATTATATCCTAATATAAAAACATGATCTGCCACATTTTATAAAACAATGCTGATTATAATATAATAATGAACCATAATAATGAAGAGAATGGTTATTGCACAACACAATCAAGTACACATTAAATATCACACAAAATCTTAAATGCGAATATACATACCCCCATAACAGGATTATTGATGGTAGTAGCTTGTGACAAGTCAGCAATTTTAAAGAGTATGCCAACAATTGCTTTGACAGTAGCAGCAGACTGGGTTATATTAATATTATTCTCTGATGTGGCAATACTGAGGTTAGCCATAAACCCTGGAATCCCCTCCACAGTCAAGGACTAAATTGCAAAGCACAAATATATAAATGATAGAAACCTTTAAAATGGCCAGATCATTGTAGATAGATACATAATCAATAGATTACCTCAAGTTGTTTTTGAAGGTTGTCGATAACTTCAATTACACAGTTGTCCTCTACTGATTTCCAAACATTTGATTCACATTTGTAAGTTATGGTGCCTTTCAAGCCTGTTCCACAGACTCCTGTCATCACATCATTTGTTTTACCAACTCCAAGATCTTCATTTCGACAGTCATAATCTGGAGAAGTATTTGATCGCAAATCAGAAGGAAGTTCAACAATTTCTCTCAAAACAGAACATCACATTACACTTTATACATTTTGGGACTTGAATGTACCCTTGCAAGCTACTTGCACACTACGCAGAAGCATCATAAATAACTAGGATCAAATGACAAAACAATAGGATCAGAACAGTTAACACCAGATAATCTTGTGTGTTGCAATTCAAAGAAAAAGTCTGCTAGATTGTAAAAGCCATTCAATGCAATTGTAAAACAGTAAAAAGTACTTTGAAGCTGAAAACAATGAGAAACTGAACACTCACTTTCAGGGCTTGTCCTAACTGTGATGCTGCTATAGCTGTAACTGTAATTATGTAGTTGTGGCAGATCCTTGAGACGACATGTAAAGGCTTCCTCTGTACAATTTCCCTCCTGAGCAGCATAGTTTAATGTGATACTGTCAGACCCTGATTGTGTAAAAAGAGAATTTACTCAAAAACAGATTAATAACATGGAGAATTTAATTGAAGGATTAAATTACAACTCAATAACTTATAAAACTGTATCAGTGATTTGTATCTACAACCTGAAATTTGTACTTTTCCACCCACGACCCACTCAATATTGTAGCCAACATCAACAGAACATTTCAGTTGGAAACTGCTGCCATCACATGGAAAAACACGGTATTTATCACCCACAATGATACTGGGGCGTTGTTTAATAACAATGTTTTGCCACTGAATGTATGGTATTGTATTCCTTTGTATGATGCATGAATATCGACCTGCATGTGGGGGAAAAACCAATAAATAAATGTATTATTAATATAATTATTTATATAATAGTTTGTGAATGAGAGGATGTTCATGACATTAATGTTCTATAAATGTAGCTTTGATTTTGCTTGGTTGATTGGTTTCATAATTAAACAATGTTGATATGGCAGAATCGTCTATGCCATATATTATGTCCTAGTATACTTACAATATTTAGGATAATCATATGCTTTATCAGTGCAGGGCTAATATACTTAAATCAAACTATGGCACAGTTTTACAGCAGTCTACCTTTTAAAACCAGATTCTAATAGACAAAAAGACTAAATAAATCCATGTCACTAACCACTGTCACTTTCACTAGCACTTTTCACAGTGAGAGTTCTGTTGCTGTTTGAAAGTAAGTATTTTGTGTTGTCTAGTGCAGGATCTTCATTATCCACTGTCCATTTTATTTGTCCCTTTGCAAAGTCTGGCTGTACACAGTTCAGGTCCACCTTTTGCAGAGGATATAACTGATCACTTATGAAGTCTGTTTGATCTGTAAGTAAAAAACCATAAAGCTCAAATCACCCAACAACAAACAAACCCCAAACAAAATAATAATAAATATTATGGAACTAAGAAATGTGAATGGTTTTAGATTAGGCACTGACTACCCTTACCACTTTGAGCAAAAGCATCTTCAGCTAAAACTATTCCTTGTGCCCTTAGAGAGTCAGAAACCTGTGTGTTTGCTGCTCCAAAATCAAGGCTGTTGGATGTTGCCCTTATTGTGTAGTCTGCTAAAACACTACCAGGCCTATTGAGCGAAACACAAACCACACCAATGTGAAGACATGTATTAACGTGTTTATTTGAAAAAGCAGTTAATTAAAGGGAACGTAGGGTGAAAAAAGTGAAAATTTAAATGTTAATCATACCTGAATCTCAAGACGCTTGTAGAACCAATAATGTAGCCAGTTAGCTTATTAGAATAACTTGCATCAATCTGTAAAAAGCAAAAGTACCCAATGTATGCTTGAAAATGTTACAATAATAAAAATTAAATGAAGTTATTGTGATATGACATCACTATGTTATCTGTGTATGTGGATCAAGCCTCTTTTCTACAAGGCTTTGCAAAGAGGTTGATATTGAAGGATACTTGAACTGCTTCTGACTTTTAAATAGATGTTACAAAAAATAAATACATATATATATATATACACACACACACACACACATATTATATATATATATATATATATATATATATATATATATATATATATATATATATATATATATATATACACATATACATATATACATATATATATATATATATATATATATATATATATATATATATACACATATACATATATACATATATATATATATATATATATATATATATATATATATATATATATATATATACACACACATACATACATATATGTGTATGTGTGTATATATATATATATATATATATATATATATATATATATATATATATATATATATATATATATATATATATATATATATATATATACACACACACACACACATATATTATATATATATATATATATATATATATATATATATATATATATATATATATATATACACACACACATATACACATATATACACATATATATATATATATATATATATATAAAAAAATTTAAAAAAAAAAATTGACTTCTTCAAAGTTATGTTCAAGCTGTATTCAAAATTGTATTTATAGTATTCACATATTTATAAAAAATAAATAAATACATTTCATTAAATTTGAAACAGAATACTCACTGTTGACGCAATTCGTCCAGATAAATCTTTGTAATTGTTGCTACTAGGATCAGCAAGACTGGTGTCATAAGTCCTAACTATTTTCATTCGCATTCCAATAACTGTAAAACAAGTGACCATTTATGTGCATTGTATCAACAGATTTAAGCAACAATCCTCAGACCTTAAAACCATATTAATGCAAATACCAATATACTAATAGGACCCAGTTGGAGGGGGTTATTATTTTATGACATTATTTTATCACATTGCATATAATTATTGTACCCCTGCTAACACAAAATATAATTTAAATTCAGTCATATATTTTTGTGCATTTAGATTCACAGTACCTGTCAGTGCTGTTGTTGACACTGTTGAATAAAAAAAGAAAATCAGTACAACAAAAATATGAATACATTTTTCCTTCATGAAATCAAGCTAAGGGTTTATAGATCTATAAATTGCAAAGCAATACATTAATTTGATGTATTATATCTTAAATCTACTAACTTCCAGAAGCTAAAAATGTATATAAACATGAATGTATTGCCACTGATATAATATTAAGGTTTTTTGTTTGTTTGTTTTTTTTTTTTTTTTTCTCTTTTCAGACAGTCTCTTATTTTGACACAGCTCATGATTTTTGTGTGTGTACATTTCTGGTTTAGGTCCTGTTTTTGTGTTTGTTGCTACGGTTTCTATTATCTCCCATTTAGTTCACCTGTGTCTTGTTAATTTAGCTTGTTTGCTAAATTTTTTATCACAGTGGAACACATTATGTACAGTTTGTCTGAGCTGTGCATTAATTTGAAAGCTGAGCTTTTATGTGGGTGGCTTTGATACGTCGCAGGAGATGCAGGCCACTTTTCAAATCTCAAAATGCTTTTATGACGCACAGTCAATTTAAACACAGTCAGTTATGTCTTAAAGGGATAGTTCACCCAAAAATGAAAATTAGCCCATGTTTTACATACCCTCAAAGCATCCTAGGTGTATATGACTTTCTTCTTTCAGACAAATCCAGTCGGAGTTATATTAAAAATTTTTCCTTGCTCTTCCAATGCATTCAAATTAGTAAAATAGCTTGCATCCTAAAATGTGCTTCACGTGGCTCCAGGGGGTGAATAAAAGTCTCTTGCAGCGAATTGATGCGTTTTTGTAAGAAAAATATCCATGTTTAAAATGTTATAAATACTTTTTTCTCACTTCCGCTTACTGTCATACGTGCAAGCCGTTCTGGGCGGATGACGTAGGACCATTGGTCGCGGAAGCGGGGGAGCCGACCGGGCCTGGGCCTGGGTTACTTTTGAGGTCTGGTACAAATATGATATGGGCTACAAAAAATAAAATTAAAAAAAATAAAAAAAGACTATAGACTCAGATGTATGCACATTTAGCCATTAAAAGATCGCGATCTCGATTAAAACACACGCGATCTAATTCCGCCATGTCTATTAAATCTTTGAAAACACAATCACATAGAAATATTTATACCTGCTTTCGCGCAGCCGCTGATGCAGAGAGAGCAGCGCTCATCATGTAGCCTAAATATCTGTGTTGCAAACAATAAATAATAACGAAAGAATTGGGAGAAACGTTTTTAATCCGGATGTAGACTCTGATGTTGTGGCAGCCGCGATCAAAGCGAATAATTAAAATTTGGAACTAATGAAATGCTTCAAATAGACTATAGATCAGGGGTCGGCAACCTACGGCACGCGTACCAACAGTGGCACGTGAGCAATAAGGAACGTACATTTTGAGAGAGAGAGAGAGAGAGAGAGAGAGAGAGAGAGAGAGAGAGAGAGAGAGAGAGAGAGAGAGAGAGAGAGAGAGAGAGGTGATAATTGTCTGTGTCTCTCTCTACAAACAATGAAGCGGAGTATAGTTACTTAAAAAACAGCGATTTTACCCCCTCGTTGCTGAGAAATATAATGTAGCGACTCAGCATCTATTAAAAGTCGCGTGGCAGCGCTGACAAGAAGTTTATGAGCTTCTGAATGTTTCTTTTTGCACAGAGTGATCTCTATGTGCGAGTGGTGTGTGTGTGCACGAGAGCGCATCAATTAAAGCAGCGCTTTAATATAGAACGGTGATTAAACTGAACGGTTTTAATGCATTGGCCTTGTCACACGCACACGCACATACAGTGGTGTTCAGTACGGTCACACTGTATATCTGTTATTCAAGAAAAGGGGAAGGGGAAGGGGGAGGGGGAGGGGGAGGGGAAGGGGGAGGGGGTTGGCACAGTTAACCAGAAAAATTAAAAATGCCACGTCATGTAGGGTGACCATACATGCCATTTTCCCCGGACGCGTCCTGGCCAGGATTTCTATATTGCTTTGATTCAAAGTACCTCGAAAGGAACCGATGTCATACACCGATCGGTCTGCCAAATCCTAGATATTTTAGGCAATATAGAAATCCTGGCCAGGATGCGTTCGGGAAAAATGGCACGTATGGTCACCCTAACGTCATGCCGAAAAGGTTGCCGACCCCTGCTATAGATTGTATGTTAGCCTACGTTATGCCAGTAGGTGGCTGTTACAACCCCTGGCTCAAAGGCAAGCAACAAAAGGAGGAACACACGCAAACATAAGGCTCAATAAGAAAAGGCTTTGAATAAGAAAAGTAAATCAATATAATGAAACAAAAACACAACAGAAAAGATAACCATATGGGATCAAACGACTACTCGACAACAGAAATATTATCGTTGTCGATAATGTCGACTAATCGTTTCAGCGCTAACAAACACTAGAAATAGTGAAGAATAATTGGGAATTGTTTAAAGAAACGGTTACACATTTTATTTATCTATTATATCTTTAATGCCATTTTACTCGCTAGGCTTTCCTTGATCTTAATTATATGATGTCTTGCCTTCAGCCAGTCACTGCATTGCTCATCATGGTTTCGAGTATTAATGTATCTGCCCTTTCCAATGAACATGTCAACACGCAATAATCTCAGATAATGTAATCCATATATTTTAATCAAATCCGCTAACTTTGTTTGAAGAACCAAATTAGCAAGAGATCTGTTATCATGTTTAAAACATCTAGCATTTGTCAAATCATCTCCGATGTCAAGCAAGGTATGAAAAACTGACCCATGGTTTGCTTTTTTTTTTTTTTTTTTTTCCCCTTTTGCTATTCCAGTGTTTGTTTCATGTATATATTTAATAAAAGGACAGCTGCGTTTAGATCCTCATCTCAACACTCTCTTTCTGGCAATACCATAGACTTAAGTGTGCATTTTAATTGGATGGGTTTAAGGAAGAGTTCAATACTAATAATAATAATCTTCAGCATCTTCACATACAGTTGTTGTGCTATATCTCAGATTTTGTTTTACTGGGCATACCTGTTGTTGTTGAGGTTGTTCTTGTTGTTGGAGGTGTTGATGTAGGTGTTATTGGTGGTGGTGGTGATGATGATGGTACTGTTAAAACTGAAGAAAACTGACTTTAACTTTGACATGAAAATTGACTGTATCCTTTTGAAAATTAGAAAAAGGATGTTTAAAAAAAATCTCAAACATAATTATGCAAAAAAAATGAATCACACCTATGCATGGATAATATTTTTATTCATTTTTGTGACGTTATATCCTTCCCAACAAGAACATGAATAGTTTCTGTTTTAATTGGAACAGTTAATATTCGGTCCACACACCAACAATGAAATTATTACATGGATGGCGCTTTATTGGGACAATAACACCCTCCCTACAACTAACTCTACTTCCCAACTTGTGTTTTACTGGCCATACCTGTTGTTGTTGTTGTTGTTGTTGTTGTTGTGTTTCTTCTTGTTGTTGGAGGTGTTGATGGTATTGTTATTGGTGGTGGTGTTGATGATGGTACTGTTGGAATTGAAGAAAATTGACATGACTTTGAAATGGACTTTACAGTTATACACTCAGGGCCGTGCACAGGGGGGTGGCCCGGTGGCTAGAGCCACTGCCTCTCTGCCCTCATCGGCTTAGGTGCCCCTCTCTCACCAAAACCACCCCCGCTATCACCCCAGCTCAAAGCATTCTGTTACCGCTCAGCTAAAGATCCACTGATTCTGTGAATCCGCTCCGTGTTTTCCCGCTGCTCCGCGGCATCACTCACAATCATAGACTGTATAAAAACATGGTGTTCGTGACGTCACCCGTAGGTTTCTGAAGAGTGTTTTTGAAGCTCAAAGTAGGCGGAGCCGGCCATCGCCATCTTGGCAGCGCGTCACCGCACGTCTCTCCCGGATAATCAAAAATAGGCAAAGAGGTAGAAGCTGGTTGCTGAAACCATGCCCACTTAGCATGACGGTGGTGACAGCAGCGGCAATCCACCTGTCATTCAAGTGGCCACGTCCTTAATTATGCAGAACTTTAAGGCTTAATATAATTTAAACTGATGAGTTATAAAAAAAATTCACCCCCCTCACAGTTGTCATGAAGGGCAATGAATGTTTGTGGCTTAACCTCCTTGTGAAGGGTGTCAATGATTGTCTTCTGGACAACTGTCAGATCAGCAGTCTTCCCCACGATTGTGTAGCCTAGTGAACCAAACTGAGAGACCATTTTGAAGGCTCAGGAAACCTTTGCAGGTGTTTTGAGTTGATTAGCTGATTGGCATGTCACCATATTCTAATTTGTTGAGATAGTGAATTGGTGGGTTTTTGTTAAATGTGAGCCAAAATCATCACAATTAAAATTGTGATTGTGAATTAAACGCTCTGATACCCGCAGATTTTTACACAGCTCGCGTGTTGTGTGTGTGGTGAAGGGTACGCACGTTCGGCTCTCGAGGGAGTTGAATGCACTCTTTGCATTTGTTGCTTATTTCTCGTGAGGAATAGGCATGAATTTAACATGCTCCACTCATGAGGAGACTGCTTGTGCTCATTGTGATGCATTCGTGGGACTACTGAGAGGGGAGGTGAGTGCTTCACTATTTACCCGAGTTGTATACCCATGTCTGCATGAGTGTGTTCGCCTCTCGCAGGAATAGCGACGCATTCGCGGTGGCGGCTCCATTCTTGCTTAATTTCCGAGGTAATCTAGCGCGTGGGCGAAGCACGTTTAGCTCCCGTGGGAGTTGAATACATGCTGCGCGTTGCGAGTGTGGTGAGAATTATCTGCCCATTGCTCGCGATTCACTGTTCATGGGCAGAACGTGGAAAGGAACTGATAGGAAATCTTCCCTATCAGTAATTTCCTAAGGTATTTTGTATGATGTGGGTATCTGTCTGCAGTTTTTGGACAGATGATTTATAACATGTTCTAACCACATTATACTGCACTCCGGGAGCCCTTCTTTCTGCAGGGGTTGTATGACTCTCCGTGCTCAAGGGTTGGCTTGCGAGCCTCCTCGATGCTTGCTGAAGCCACCACCCTTTCTGTCTGACCGAGGTTAGGCAGGACCCTCCTGCACTTGCGTTACAGTCTCTTATGTTGGACCTGCGCGGGAGCTGTGGTGGGTGAGTACAATCCATTTCATCTCTCTTCTTAGTTCTATTGCTAGTTTTATGTGGACTCACTAACTAGCTTCCTCCACAGCGCTATGTGGGCCTGTTTTTGTACGCTTTGACTCAGAACCTCTCGATCTGTTGACTGGTTGTGGTGATGGTCTCACCGGTTGGTACTAGATCCAGCCTGGATGATAGCCTACATCTTTGGCCTCATGCTTGCTGGATCATGCAGCCAAGTCGCTAGGCTTCTGCGGGAGCCTCCTTGGCCTTCAGGCCCCCAGTATAGTGCTGCAACCCCAGGACTCACAGTCCTCCATTCAGGCTGAGCCTTTTTCGGAGTGTAATGCTTCGTGATGTGCTCCCTGACGTCCTGGCTGGGTGTTTGCTTCAAGAAGCTGCCCTGGCCAGGACGCACTACTCATGTCTCGTCTCGTGAGGCTTCCTGAGATTTGAGGCATCCACTTAACCAGCATGCACATTCTCTGAGTTAGAGCTCCTCTCACTAAGGCATTGAGGGGCTTCACTCCTTTACTCCACTCTGCAGTTCGATAGATGGTCAGGCCCATCTGCATCTTCCTGTCACACTGCCCTTACGGTCGAACCAGTGAATCGCCCCTCTGTGGAGTGGGCTTGAGTACACTGCTTTCCCGGAGGTACGAGTGAGAGGTGTTTCTGCGGAAACCCTTCCTGGGTGTTTTGGCTTTGAGGAGCGATAGCTCTCCAGACATGTATGGTTATTGGGTCCCGTTGGTCTGTGCTCTCTAATAAGATGGAGACGTTCGGCTATTAACAGCTGTCAGTCTAAAAGCCCTTTGGGTCCTGCTGGACTGTCCTTTAAATCTGGCACTGCCTTCTGGTCGAGCTAGGGTGTGCTCCCCTCACTGCGAGGGCTAGCAATGCACCTCCCATTCCCAGTTTGTCGTAGGGACTGCCTCAGCCCAAGGGCTGAGAGCGCCACTCCTGAGAACTCTAAATGCAACTGTACCGAGTTGTTAGGCCCATCCCTGTTGCCTCCTTGGTCAGTTGCCTCCATGTGGGACCCTGTTTCTGTTGGAATGTGTTGGAAGTTCTAAGCCTGGATCCCATTTCTGATGTCCCATTTGTGGTTAATCTGCTCCCTGGACATGGCAGTGCTCATAAAGAACCTCACTGCGGGAGGTTCTTTATGAGCTCTGTGGCAGTGACACCAGGAAGTTTGGGCGCTTGCTGCCTCCCTGATGAGTTACCCTGTTGGTCAGGCCTGGCAGTGCTCCCCTCACCTTAGAGAGTTACCTTTGAGCTTGCTGCTCCTGGTCGAGCGCCTCACCTCCGCGCTCTAGAGCTCCAGCTAGCAGTCATGCCAGGTTGTTGGGCCACCTTCTGCCTCCCTGGTAGGCTACTTTTTGGTCGAGCTATCATCTCTCCACTCACCATAGAGGGTCACCTATGTCACTCCCTTCCGAGCGTCTGAGTTTCTCTCTCATCCTGAGAGTTGGATTCTCTGCTCTGTGGAATCCACCGTGCAGCCATGCAAAGGGGTCAGGCCCTTTCTCCGCCCTCCCCCTTAGGCTGCTCTCGTGGTGAGTTCGGCAGTGCTCCCCTCACTCCGAGGGTCTCTTACGAGCACGCTGCCCCTCCTTGAGCGTATGGAGTTTCCCTCTCATCCTGAGAGTTGAGTTCTCCGCTCCCCAGAGCTCTGTGATTCAGCAGCCTCAGGTTGTTAGGCCTCTCTCTGCCTCCCTGTCAGGTTGCTCTCTTTGCTGGTTGAGCTTAGCAGTGCTCTCCTTATCCTAGAGGGTCACCTATGAGCACGCTGCTCCCAAACTGAGCATCTGAGTTCCTCTCTTATTTGAGAGTTGGACCTCCGCGCTCTAGAGCTCCAGCTAGCAGTCATGCCAGGTTGTTGGCCCACCTTCTGCCTCCCTGGTAGGCTATTTTTTGGTCGAGCTAGCATCGCTCCACTCACCATGGAGTGTCACCTATGAGCATGCCGCTCCCTTCTGAGCGTCTGAGTTTTGCTCTCATCCTGAGAGTTGGATTCTCTGTTCTGTGGGATCCACCGTGCAGCCATGCCAAGGGGTCAGGTCCTTTTTCCGCCCTCCCCCTTAGGCTGCTCTCATGGTGAGTTCGGCAGTGCTCCCCTCACTCCGAGGGTCTCTTACGAGCATGCTGCCCCTCCCTGAGCGTTTGGAGTTTCCCTCTCATCCTGAGAGTTGAGCTCTCTGCTCCCCAGAGCTCTGCGAGTCAGCAACTTCAGGTTGTTGGGCCTCTCTCTGCCTCCCTGTTAAGTTGCTCGCTTTGCTGGATGAGCTTAGCAGTGCTCTCCCCACCCTAGGGGATCACCTACAAGTATGCTGCCCCCTTCTGAGTGCCAGGGTTTCCGTCTTATCCTGAAGAGTCGAATTCCCCACTCTGTGGGTCTTGAGGGTCTTGAGTTCTCCTCTCATCTTGAGGGCTGAGTTCTCCACTACCCAGAGCTCCTTAAACCAGCAACGTCAGGCTACTAGGTTCCTTCCTCTGCCTCCCTGATACACTGCGTTAATGGTTAAGCTTGCAGTACGCTTGCCCTTCAGGGTATTTACGAGCACGCTGTAGGTCGAGCATCTGTCTCCCCCTCTCAGTTGAGAGCTGGGTGCTATGCTCCTTCAGCTTTGTAAGTTACTGCTAGCCAGACCAGGCTTGTGACCATGGTGATGAGTTGGTGACCCCTCATATGATGACTGTTCTATGAGATGCGCTATTTTCATCTATGTGCGCTCTAGGTATGCTATGGACTTCTCCCTCAGAGTGCCACAGTCACATGGGGTCTTTAGGCATGTCTAGTAAGCAGCCCCTATGACCCCTTAGCAACGGTGTTCCTAAAATCCATGTTATGGTAAGTGTGCACGCTAAGTTTCTGTGCACTTTCTAAAATCCACGCTGTGGTAAGGATGCACATCAAGCATTTTGCGTTCTTTCTAAAATCCTGTATGGTAGGGGTTACACCTTGGGCCCCACTCTACCTATTTATCCTCAGTGATACCGACTTGAACAGGGTGTTGCTACCAAGGATCTGATGAGACGGTTCCTTCAGTGAGCTCATGCAGAGCAAGCAGTAGCCCCTGGGTGACAGGCCAAGACCTAGTTACTATCCTAGGCGCTTGGTCGTATCCCCTTAAAGGAATCTCTTCTTCTGATTCCAAGCCTTTGAGCTCTACCCTGGGTCCAGGAGGCCAGGCCCCTAACAGGTAAGTTCTGGGGTATGCAGCTCAGGCCTTGGGTTGAAGGGGATAATGTCACTGACAGTCGTCAAGGCATCTTGGGGGCAACTCCCATAGCTATGGTAGAGTTGATACTTAGTGCTCGTCGTTGTTTCTGGCATGCACTCCCCTCAGCATGGTGGCGTGGGTATACCATTCCCCATAGCGGAAGTTCAAAGTAGTCTCAGGTTACGTATGTAACCATGGTTCCCTGAGAAGGGAACGAGACACTGCGTCCTCTAGTTTCCTTGCCATGCTTCGGACGCAAGCTTCAGACAAAGAAGCAGATGATGTGTTCTCCCGGCGCCTTTTCATACTGTGGCGGCGCTAGGTAATGACATCATAGGCTGTCGCCAGCCAATGTTATTGTCGTGTTTAGATATATGCTTCAGACACCGGTCACGCTGATGGCGTTCCCCCATAGCGACCCCTAGAGGACGCAGTGTCTCATTCCCTTCTCAGGGAACCATGGTTATATACGTAACCTGAGACGTTCTTGCTATTAAGTATAGGCCTATTTCCCATTATAATCACTTGTTGTAATTACTAGTAATCTAACACATTTATAATATTTTATTAAAACCATATTAATAGGCCTATAATAGTTAAATAATGTCATATAAATGTTCTAAATGAGCTGTTTATTAATATATAATATAAATTTATGCTGTATAATATTAAATTAAATGTCTAATACTTATACTTCCATTGAAGATGAGGCAGAAGCAGGCTCAGAGAGTGAGGGAGAGCACACTCTATCAAAACAACTACAATAAAGTCTGAAATTATTACAGTGCTGTCTTCTCTTTTAATTGTACACTACCAGTCAAAAGTTTTTGAACAGTAAGATTTTTAATGTTTTTTTTAAAGAAGTCTCTTCTGCTCACCAAGCCTGCATTTATTTGATCCAAAGTACAGCAAAAAAAGTAACATTCTAAAATATTTTTTACAATTTAATTCTATTTAATATTCTATTTGAATATATTTTAAAATGTAATTTATTCCTGTGATTTCAAAGCTGAATTTTTAGCATCATTACTCCAGTCACATGATCCTTCAGAAATCATTCTAATATTCTTATTTGCTGCTCAAAAACATTTATTATTAGTATTATGTTGAAAACAGCTGAGTAAAATTGTTTTCAGGTTTCTTTGAAGAATAGAAAGTTCAAAAGAACAGCATTTATCTGAAATAGAAATCTTTTGTAACATTATAAATTCTACATTCATTATAAAGTCTTTATCATCACTTTTGATAAATTTAAAAGCATTCTTGTTAAATAATAGTATTAATTTCTATAATTTCTTTCCAATATACTGACTCCAAGCTTTTGAATGGTTATAGTGTATAAATGGTCTGTTTTGGGTTCTGTGCTATGTTCTTGTTTTCATGTCTTTTATTTTGAAGTTTAGTTATGGTTCCTGTTTGTGTCATGCTTCCCTTGCTCTCTTGTCTCCTTGCTATTGGTTCCCTTGTTCAATGTGTCATGTTCTGATTGGTTGTCCTAATTCATGTGTCTTGTCCCCATTGGTTGGTTCTTGTCATGTGGTTCTCATTGTTTGTTATAAGTAGCCATGTCGTTGCCATTGATCCTGGTCGTGTAATGAAGTTGTAATCTGCTGTCGGTGAGTCTAGTCTGTTCATGCCAAGTCTGTTTCAAGCCAAGTCTGTTTCATGTCAAGTCAAGTCAAGTGAAGTCTTCGTCTGTTTGGATTATGTTTGGATTTTGGATTTCACCTTGTAAATAAACTGCACTTGGGTTCTTCACTACACTCGCCTCCAGTGGATTCATTACAGAATACACGACCTAAACCATGAACCCAGTAGCTTGTTTACTGCGCCTTCGACAAGGCAACCGGGCCATAGAGGATTATGTGGCGGACTTTTGTGGACTGTGCCATTTGGTGTGTTTCAATGATGTTGCGCTCAAGGACATTTTCTGTTTTGGACTCCCAAATGAAATCTCTGGATTAATGCCACGTCACACTCCGCACTGGACTCTGGAACAATATATTGACTTTGCGCTTCGGTTGAGTGGTTCCTCGTTTACTGTGGGTGTCGTGGAGGAGGAACACGACACTTCCCCAAAGCCTGCTCACATCATGCCTGCCAAGCCAAAGTCTGCTCACGTCATTTCTGCTACGCCAGAGCCTGCTAATGTCATGCCTGCTACTCCAGGACCTGCTCACATCCTGCCAGTTAAGTTAAAGTTTACTCATGTCATGTCTACCCAGTCAAAGCCTGATCATATCATGTCTGCCAAGCCAGAGTCTACTAACATCATGTCTGCTACCCCAGGGCCTGCTCACAAGATGGCCGCCACGCCTGAGTCCTCAGCCAAGATGACCGCCACGCCTGAGCCTCGCCATGCCAACACCGTCCTATCAGGATCTCGTCCCGTCATGGCTACTGTTCCAGGGTCAAGTCAAATCACAGCTGATCATCATGAGCTGAGTCAAGTCACAGTTGATCGTCACGAACCAAGGCAAGTCACAGTTGAACGTCACGAGCCAAGTCAAGTCACAGATGATCATCACGAGTCTCGTCATGTCACGGCTGATCGTCCAGAGTCTCGTCACGTCTCAGCTGATCGTCCAGAGTCTCGTCTCGTCACAGCTGATCGTCCAGAGTCACGTCATGTCACGTCACAGCTGATCTTCCAGAGTCACGTCACGTCACAGCTGATCATCCAGAGTCTTGTCACCTCCTGTCTGTTGAACCCAGATCTTCAGTTTCATTTCTCCAGTATCACAGACTGGCATCCAGTGTGGAGGACCTACCGCTGGTGTCAGCTCATGCAGCTGGTATCCCCAAACCAACACTCTCAACCCTTCTTGTTTCTGAACTGATTCCTCCATCTGCAACACTTCCCATAACGGGAATCGCTTTATGGTGTGTCTGGGCCGTATACACCACTGCCGAGTCTCCAGAGGTGGCGGCATATGCTGCAGAACCTCCCGAGGCGGCAGCACTCGCTTCAGCTCCGTGCACGATGGTGCCGCCCAGCAATGAACTCACGGCCTGTCCTGTCACGGCCACGGAGACCGTTCATGAACTCACAGCCTGTCCTGTCACAGCCACGGAGGCCGTTCCTGAACTCACGGTCTGTCCTGTCACGGCCACGGAGGCCGTTCATGAACTCACAGCCTGTCCTGTCATGGTCACAGAGGCAGTCCATGAACTCACAGGCTGTCCTGTCACAAACACGGAGGCCGTTCATGAACTCCCGGTCTGTCCTGTCACAGCCACGGAGGCCGTTCATGAACTCACGGTCTGTCCTGTCATGGCCACGGAGGCCGTTCATGAACTCACAGCCTGTCCTGTCATGGTCACAGAGGCAGTCCATGAACTCACAGGCTGTCCTGTCACAGCCACGGAGGCCGTTCATGAACTCCCGGTCTGTCCTGTCACGGCCACGGAGGCCGTTCATGAACTCACGGTCTGTCCTGTCATGGCCACGGAGGCCGTTCATGAACTCACGGTCTGTCCTGTCACGGCCACGGAGGCCGTTCTTGAACTCACGGTCTGTCCTGTCACGGCCACAGAGGCCGTTCATGAACTCACGGTCTGTCTTGTCATGGTCACGGAGGCCGTCCATGAACTCACAGCCTGTCCTGTCATGGCCACGGAGGCCGTTCATGAACTCACGGTCGTTCCTGTCACGGCCATGGAGGTCGTTCATAAACTCACTGCCTGTCCTGTCACGGCCACTGAGGCCCCTGCTCTGCCTGCTTCGCCATGGCTCCCTGCTCTGCCTGCACCGCCATGGCTCCCTGCTCTGCCTGCCCCGCCATGGCTCCCTGCTCTGCCTGCCCCGCCATGGCTCCCTGCTCTGCCTCCACCGCCATGGCTCCCTGCTCTGCCTCCACCGCCATGGCTCCCTGCTCCGCCATTACTCCACGCTCCAGGCCTTGTTCCCCTTCACGGGCCTGGCCCTCCATTCCTCCCCCAGTTTCACCTCCGCTCCACCACCCTCCTGGACTTGTCTGTTTTGGGTTTAGGCGTCTGGAGCTGCCTTTTTTGAGGGGGGAATATGTAAGGTCTGTTTTGGGTTCTGTGCTATGTTCTTGTTTTCATGTCTTTTATTTTGAAGTTTAGTTATGGTTCCTGTTTGTGTCATGCTTCCCTTGCTCTCTTGTCTCCTTGCTATTGGTTCCCTTGTTCAGTGTGTCATGTTCTGATTGGTAGTCCTAATTCATGTGTCTTGTCCCCATTGGTTGGTTGTTGTCATGTGGTTCTCATTGTTTGTTATAAGTAGCCATGTCGTTGCCATTGATCCTGGTCATGTAATGAAGTTGTAATCTGCTGTCGGTGAGTCTAGTCTGTTCATGCCAAGTCTGTTTCAAGCCAAGTCTGTTTCATGTCAAGTCAAGTCACGTGAAGTCTTCTTCTGTTTGGATTATGTTTGGATTTTGGATTTCACCTTGTAAATAAACTGCACTTGGGTTCTTCACTACACTCGCCTCCAGTGGATTCATTACAATGCTGATCTTTGGATATTTCTATTCATCAAAGAATCCTGAAAAAAATCTACACAACTCTTTTAAATATTGATAATAAAAAAAAAAATAATAATAATAATAATAATAATAATAAATGTTTATTGAGCAGCAAATCAGAATATGGAATGATTTCGGAAAGGATCATGTGACACTTTTAACTTTGATCACCGGAATAAATAACATTTTAAAATATATTCAAATAAAAATCAGTTATTTGAAATAGTAAAAAATATTTCAAAATTTAGCTGTTTTTGCTGTACTTTGGATCAAATAAATGCAGCCTTGGTGAGCAGGAAGGTCTTCTTTAAAAAACATTAAAAATCTTCAAAAACTTTTGACTGGTAGTGTATATTTGTAACAACTGGATAATGTGTATCAACAAGCACCCATCCCCTAAGTGCCCCTTTTTTTGGTTTGGGGCACTGCCCCTCAAAATGTCTGTGCACGGCCCTGTATACACTATACAGTTGATTGGTGCCGAACATGATGCAGGGCCCTTAAAATTCAAGATATTGGGGAGAATGCCCCTGTATGAGTTTTTGTCTCATTTATATCATATGATATAGTTAAGCAATATCACTCGAGCAACGATCTATCTAATATGTATTTCATGCTCAGCCAAATTTGATGAGCAGTTAATTAGATTAATTAACTGACACACTGTGTAATTGATTAGATTAAAAATTTGAGAGAGAGAGAGAGTACAGTAACTGGCATGTGAGCAAAATTTCATGTTATACAAATGTCTAAATAAAATATACCTCTACATGTGTTATTGATGCTGATGGGGAGACTTGAGTTTGTTGCAGTGAATCCATCCAGACATGAGCAATTGTAACTTCCCATTACATTTGTGCAGTTGGCATTTGGACCACATACAGATGAACTGAACAGACATTTGTTTATATCTGGAAAGGGAGTAACACATTTATGAACAATATCTCGACTATTTATAATCATGTTTTAATTACAGAAAAATATATAATTACGAAAAAATGTTTGAAATGCAAATAAATCTGAAAATCATGATAACGCAAATAAATGAATCACACCTTTGCATGGGTTACTGCTATTAACAGTTTCATTCATTTTTGTAACGTTATATCCTTCCCAACAAGAGCATAAATAGTTTCCATTGTAATTGAAACAGTTAGCATTCGGTCCACACACCAATGAGGAGTTGACACATCCAGTATTATCTGAAATAAAACAAATGATAAAAACATGGTACTGATAAGATTATTAAAGGCCTAGTCTGACAACATCCATAAAGCCATAAAGCCACATCCATACCAGCTTTGAATCATGTGGGACAAATCTAGGTTATTACTGAAGTTTAGACTCAGAGTAAACATATGTAAAGCTACAAACCACTTCTACATGTTACGTTATATATTTTCGACATGCTCACCATTGCATGGGTTACTGGTGCTGACTGGTTCACTGCTTTTGTTACAGTAAATCCACTCAAGCAGGAACAGCTGTAGCTCCCAATTGAGTTTGTGCAGTAATCGTTTAGACCACAAAATTTTTGTCTTAAGACAATCATTCACATTTGCTTGAGTTTTCTTATTGTGTTATTTCAGTGTTTGTTTCATGTATATATTTAATAAATGTTTTATTAACAAAATTCGGGAGGAGCACGTTCATATAATCAACTAATTCAGCACAGGTTACTTAATTAGAATTACACACACACACACACACACACACACACACACACACACACACAAAACTACAGAATGTCACATTTTATTATTAGGTCTTTCGACACATACATGTTTTACCAAATAAAAAGGACAGCACTTTTACAGTTCATCCCACTATTTGATGTGAGCATAAGTATTGGAATAGTTGAATTTAAGGTGGATGTAAAAGATTAAAAGCTAATATTTTGTTGCAGATCTCTTGCATGCAATCAGAGCAGTGAGTCTGTGACCCACAGACATCACCAGACTCTTGGTCTTATGCTTTGAAATGCTTTTTCCCAGCCTTTAATGCAGCCTGTTCCAACTGTTGCTTATTTTGGGGAGTTTCTGTCTTTGGTCTCCTCTTCAGCTGGTGAAATTAATGTTCAATTGGATTTAAATCTGGAGATTGATTTGGGCAATCTAAGACTTTACATTTCTTTGCCCTGATAAACTCCTTGACTGAACTGGCAGGGTGTTTTGGGTCATTGTCCTGATCCAATATGAAGTGCTTTCTAATGAGTTTGGTGGCATTTTCTTGAATATTTGTAGCCAAGATGGTTTTGTACCCTTCCAAATTCATTCTGCTACTGTCATCATACATTAAGTCATCATTAAAATTGAGAGGTCCTGATCTAGAGACCATGCATGCCCATGCCATGACACCACCTCCACCAAGCTTTACAGATAAGGCTGTATGCTTAGGATCATTTGCAGTTCCCATTTTTCTCCACACTTTTGCTTTCCAATCACTTAGATAAAGGTTAATCTTTGTCTCACTGGTCCATAAACTCAGTTCCAAAACTCTTGTGGCTCACCTTTGTGCTTTTTTGCAAACTCTAATCTTGCTTTTCTATTTTTGGTGCTGGTCAGAGGTTTGCATCTTGCTGTGTAGCATCTGTAATTCTGTGTCAAAGTCTCCTGAGGACAGTAGATTGTCAGAGCATCACCCCAGCTTTCTGGAGGTTGTTGGTGATTTTACAGACACGTATTTTAGGGTTAATTTTCATCGCTTTTATGATTTGTCTGTCATCAACTACTGTTGTTTTTCTCAGCCGATTAGGTCGTCGTTGGTTGCTGATGTCACCGGTGGTTTCCAAACTCTTGATTTCTCCATGCCCTTTGTTTTTCCTATAGATCTAATTAACTTCCTCTTTTCTTTTAGCATTCAAATTGCTTGCTTTTCTTTCAGAGTCAGCTTCCTCGTCTTCATCCTGGTTTGTGTGTGTCATCATCGAATGCAAGACTTAGAATGCAGAAGCAATGGATATAACTGAAAAGACACATTCCCTGCTTTTAATATCTGTAACAGGACACAGCTGACCACTTAGAAAGACCTGTGAAGCAACTGTTCCAATACTTATGCTCACATCAAATAGTGGGATGAACTCTAAAATTGCTGTCCTTTTTAATTGGTAAAACATGTATGTGTCGAAAGACCTAATAATAAAATGTGACATTCTGTAGTTTTGTCTCATAATCATCTTTTAATCATATTTGCAAATGTCTTGACTCCACAGCAGAGAAAGCAATTTTGTCTTTACTGTTCCAATACTTATGGAGGGCACTGTATAGCCAACTCACATCTGTCCCACGACAGTTTTCCGGCATCCTTCCTCCACCCGAACTCTTCACACTTAACTATTCTTATCCCAGCTTGGGAATAGGGGGGTTCTCTGGGTTCGGGCTATATTCCGAGCTCAGAGCCCTCTCCTCGGACAGCATGCTAAATATGCTTACTATTTGCTCAGTTTGATTATATGTAAGTGCGAACTTGTGAAAAGGACAGCTGCGTTAGATCCTCACCTCTACTCTCTCTTTGTGGCAATACCATAGACTTAAGTCTGCACTGAATGGATGGGTTTAAAGAACAGTTTTGGTGTATTGGTGGTGGAACTGAAGAAAACTGACATGACTTTGAAATGAACTTTAACTTTGACATGAAAATTGACTGTATCCTATTGAAAATTAGTAAAAGGATGTTTTTTTTTTTTTTTTTTGAGAAAAACATAATCATGCAAATAAATGAATCACAACTATGCATTGATTATTGATATTAATATTTTCATTCATTTTTGTGACGTTATATCCTTCCCAACAAGAGCATGAATAGTTTCTGTTGTAATACGAACAGTTAGCATTCCGTTTTTACAAGTATCTGAATATAAAATTGTACCTCTACATGTGTTATTGATGCTGATGGGGAGACTTGAGTTTGTTTCAGTGAATCCATTCAGACATGAGCAATTGTAATTTCCCATTTCATTTGTGCAGTTGGCATTTGGACCACATACAGATGAACCGAATTTACATTCATTTATATCTGGAAAGGAAATAACACATTTTAGAACAATATCTCAATATTTAAATAATTTTCTAATTATAAGAAAAATGTTATTCAAAAAAAGATGTTTTTAAATTTTAACAAATTAAATGAAAAACATAATTATGCAAATAAATGAATCACACCTATGCACAGGTTGCTGCTATTAATAGTTTCATTCATGTTTGTAATGTTATATCCTTCCTACGGAGCCCTTTAAGGGACATGGTGGTGGAAAAAATTCGGGGTGAGTGGAAAAAATTCAGGGTGGGAGGAAAAAAAATATTTTTCAAATGTTTTGCGTTCTCTCGCAAAACTTTTGCATTCCCTCGAGAAACTTTGCGTTCCCTCGCAAAGATATTTGCGTTCTCTCGCAAAACTTTTGCGTTCTCTCGCAAAGTTATTTGTATTCTCTTGCAAAACCATTTGAGTTCAGACAAACTCTTCCTGTTTACTTTACAGCTTGCAGTGGTTACAGCTCGTATGTTCACAATGGAGCAGTTCATAGAGTTTTATTTTGAACTTGGACACAAAGTAATACAGTCAGTGCTTATTTCAAGGCACGGTTTTGAGACATTCTAAAACGCTTTAATGTGGCTTAATGTATTAAAACAGTGACATTGGAGGACCAAATTCGATAATAATAAATACTAATAAAATCGTTAGGCTTATATTAATAACCTTATTAATAATATTACTATTAATAAAGCAGAATAGCCCAGAATATGAATGCAATGAATTTGGTATTTTTAAATCACTGTTTTCAGTCATTAGCCTACCTTAAGCGTATTATGGGGAAGAAAAAGCTTACGTGCAGGGCGTTGTTCATATTCTAGGCTATTCTGCTTAGTAATATTATTAATAAGGTTATTAATATTAGCCTAATAATTTTATCAGCTTTTATTATTATCGAATTTGGTCCTCCAATGTCACTGTTTTAAAACATTAAGCCACATTAAGCTTTTTATGTCCCAAAACCGTGCCTTGAACTAAGCACTGACGTATTAATTTGAGTCCAAGTTCAAAATAAAACTCTATGAACTGCTCCATTGTGAACATACGAGCTGTAACCACTGCAAGCTGTAAAGTAAACAGGAAGAGTTTGTCCGAACTCAAATGGTTCTGCGAGAGAACACAAATTTCTTTGCGAGAGACCGCAAAAGTTTCTAGAGGGAACGCAAAGTTTCTCGAGGGAACGCAAAAGTTTTGCGAGAGAACGCAAAACATTTGAAAAATATTTTTTCCTCCCACCCCAAATTTTTTCCACTCATCCTGAATTTTTCCCACCACCATGTCCCTTAAAGGGCTCCGTACCTTCCCAACAAGAGCATGAATAGTTTCTGTTGTAATAGGAACAGTTAGCATTCCGTCCACACACCAACAAGGAGTGGACAAGGATATATGTAAAGCAACAACCCACTTCTAGATGTGTTATATATTTTCTACATGCTCACCATTGCATGGGTTACTGGTGCTGACTGGTTCACTGCTATTTGTTACAGTAAATCCACTCAAGCAGGAACAGTTGTAACTCCCATTTGAGTTGGCGCAATGAGAGTTTGGACCACAGACCTCCAATATCTTAAGACATTCATTCACATCTTTATTAGAGGAAGAGATGACAAAATGTTTACTATATATACACGTAATAAAATTATATCTATCCTTCTACTTTGTGTTCCTGCATTTATAATATCAGGCATGAGCAAAACTTTTTGAAGTTTTTACAAGTATCTGAATACGAAATTTTACCTCTACATGTGTTATTGATACTGATGGGGAGACTTGAGTTTGTTTCAGTGAATCCATCCAGACATGAGCAATTGTAACTTCCCATTTCATTTGTGCAGTTGGCATTCGGACCACATACAGATGGACCAAATTCACATTCATTTATATCTGGAAAGGAAATAACACATTTTAGAACAATATCTCAATATTTAAATAATTTTCTAATTAGAAGAAAAATGTAATTTGAAAAAAAAAAGAAAAAAAGATGTTTAAGTTTTTAACAAATGAAATGAAAAACATAATAATGCAAATAAATGAATCACACCTGTGCATGAGATACTGCTATTAATAGTTTCATTCGTGTTTGTAATGTTATATCCTTCCCAACAAGAGCATGAATAGTTTCCGTTGTATATGGAACAGTTAGCATTCGGCCCACACACCAACGAGGAGTTGCCACATGCATTAGTATCTGAAATAAAACAAATTATAAAAACATGGCTGCTGACAAGATTAAAATGTATATTATTGAAGGTCAGAGTATGCATATGTAATGGGAACATTGTTTTTGCACAAGATCTGATTTTGCTGATCGCTACAGTTTTGGATACATTCACTTCAACAACAATGTATTTCTTTGGATCTGTGAAGACATAATGTGATTTTAATAATCATGTATGCACTGTAAAAAATAAACTGTTGAGAAAACTTAAAAAATAAGGCAACTTGATGCAGTAAGACTTTTGAGTTTTCTCAACAATAGTTTTTAAGCTCTGCTCAGTAAAGATACTTTGTTGAGCCAATATATGTTTGTTTGCTCATGCAATGCTGATTGTCATATTTTGCTAATAGAAAAATTCTTGTCACAACAACTGAAACAACAATTACTGTCGTTGATGTAATTCACTTTTTTCTGTTTCTTGGAAGAAAGAAAGAATGTTTAAAGAATCACCACATTATTGAATTTATGTTGGTTTACAAATAACAAACATTAATGGATCAGTTAGTCTAAGTAAACAACATTGTCTTTGTTTGTAAAACAACTTACAAGACTAAGGTATCCCAAAAAAAAAATGGACATAAGCGGTTGAACATACTCTAGGCCTCAAAACTAGACACACCAACCTCAAGAACGGTGACAATTAGCAAATGTTAAAAAGATGAGTTCTTTACATCACAGTACAACAAATAACTAAAAATAATGATAAAACAACAACAAAAAAGTTTAAATTAAATCAGCAAACAGCAAAACAATAATCCTATAACAGTAACTGCATAATTTATTTATGCTGCAATGCATGCTGGGAACTCACAAAGCCTTAACATTTCAACAATATGAAATTCTTTGTTCAGACAACTGTTTTTTCGAGTTGGGACAACATTGGGGGTAATTTTGTTGATCTGACAAGGGTTTTTATGTAATTTCAAGAAAATTGCATTTTTTAGTATTTGAGATTCAAAATGTTTTGTAAACTGGAAAATGTGCAGTTGCATTTGTTTTACAGTGTGCAAGAGTATAGGCCTTTACTCTTTAAATAAACAATAACAAGCCACTCTCTCCAAACAAGTGGCCTATTATGTAAAATAACTGATCCTTATTTTTATACAGATAACATAAAGCTATTATTAGGACATTTTATTTAGAGGACAAAACTGTGAATCAGACCTGCACTTCTTCGTCTTATATGATGTGCTGACCCATCTGTGAAGCTAAACTGGATTAATATAAAAAGAAAAATGTTTTCATTTCAGACTTAGCAAAGTTTCTCATGTCTTCTCACACTAAAAGAATGCCACCAATTCCAAAAGTATTGATTTACATAAAAACATGTATGACATGACCCAACAGTGTTATGGGATCAATGTTGCGTACTGTCTATCTTATATGTAATAAAAGTCTTTTGAAAAAAATCGTAGATTAAATATAATTTAAAAATCACAGAAATGTTCATCATTCAATTATTTTACGATTTTCTTTGCTGTATGATAAAATTTATGAAACATCCTTTCCTTACCTGCAAATCCATACTTATTCCTGAAATATCGATAATTTCCACAACACATACATGGGTCAGTAGGATAGCCATGGCAATTCCTAATAGGTATTTTAAAATTTTCCCTGAAACTGATAAATTATACATTTTCCTAAATTGTACTCATTGTTAGACAAACCAAATCTGTCTCATCAGCCCAATTTACCCAACCATCAAACACATTTTCTGAGATTACATTCACTGTGCCACTGTCTCACAGACCTCAAATGTTAGTATGGATGTCAAAAACCATATCTATAATGACATACTACTTAAAAATACTTAACAAGTTGTAACAAAATTAATTTTTTGCAAATCATTAGCTAATAATTCATTAAACAGGTAATCTTTTGATGCTTATGAACTGTCAAAAAAAAAAAAAAACGCAATAAAATATATCAAATATATTGTATTGATTGTGCTTAAAATATACTGCAGGATTTCTAACAAAAGTATGCTTAGTTTTTGTACCTTCACTGGCCATGTTTCGCATTCAAGGTAAATTACTTCAAATTCACTTTAGCTTATTTGTTCAGAACGTGGATTTTCTTTTATTTATCCAGACATCTTGGATTTCTCTGTAAAACATAAAATTATGTAATATAATAACCAATATATAACCAAATGTCATACACAGGCATGATACTGTTACACATGTACATACATAAGTATTAACGAGTTAATTTAATTAGTTATGGTGAAAAAATATCGCGTTAAAATTATTAACGCATTTTAATGCACCCGATGTGACGCAGGTTGCACAACTCGCTGCGTAATTATATGCCCATAAAAATCAAGGTATTGGTACATGAGTTTTTGTGTGAGTTTGAGTTTTTCTGTATGAGTTTTTGTCTCATATTTATATAATGTATGATATAGTTAAGTATTTTCACATGAGCAACGAGTGCAGTATCACACAAGCGCTTGTCCCGAATAGCCCAAGTGCAAATGTTATATTGATTTTATACAACAGTTCAATAAATAAGAAGTTAATATTATCTTATATTTTAGACACAAATTTGTATATTTTTGCTCAATTTGCCAACAAAAAATTCTTACCTATAGCCTAGAGCAACAGTAGAATTGTATTGAATGATTTGAACGAATGAATGACTCATTAAGACATTTGCCGCTACCTACTGGCAGTTTTAGTTTCTTATTTAGTGTCATTTCATTGAAGCTGCAGCGGGTCCTACTTACCTTTTGCCTCTCTATCGCCTTTTCTGTTGAAACAAAAATGCATGTTACTTGTGAGTTTATTATTTTTTATTTATTTATTTAATTAGTTTGTTTTAATACGTGGGATCACCACAGAGCGGATCTGTCATTTTACATTCACATACGTCCTATATCCGAGTAACATAACTGTTGCGTTTGTTCTGACTAAATAAAACTTAAATGTTTTAAAATAAATGTTATTAATGTTTATTTGTAAAGATTGCTCAGTAAGATCAGATACAGAAAATAAATGCAACTTATTGGGAACCAAAAAAAAAATTCTTTATTCCATCGGATCTTGTAGTTAAATTATTATCACTTCAGCTTATTTCGCCACTTTAAAAGCCATGTGATATTTACTAGCACGGGTTCTGTTCATTTTTGACTGCTGGCTCTCCGCAACTAGAGGTTACCTGGTTTTGACAGCAGGCGATTCCTCAAATGTTAACAATGATTGCCGTTTAGAACTTTACTGATGAACGCAGCCATCTAGATGACAAGTTTAAATTCAAGCGTTTTAAGAACAAGTTACAAACGTTACACCCACACAGCCCATTGTAGCTGTTCAGAGACGTGACGCAACACTGATGTCTCGTTTTTGTTCATTTTTAACCTTGCAAAACTATATGTTGCAGTTTAAAAAATAAATAAATAAATAAATAAATTCCATATTATTAAAAAAAATAAAAACAAAAATAAAAAATAAAACATTAAAGGGAAAATAAAAATTCTGTCATTATTTGCTCACCCTTATGATGTTTAAAACCTTTAATCTTTCTTTTGAGGAAAATAAAAGAATATATTTTGAAGAAAACTGTTTTGTACATATGTTAACTTCTATACATACAGTATACACACATACATATGGCCTATATAGTGATGTGTGTGTGTGTATATATACATACACATATATATATATATATATATATATATATATATATATATATATATATATATATATATATATATATATATGCCTACACACATGCAGCTTTGATAAGCAATAAGGGACTTCTTTAAAAAAATAATAATAATAATCTTACTGATTTCTTACTTTTGAGCAATAGTGTGTATATACACACACATGTGACATTCTAAACAAATTTAGTATTCTTACCTTGCTTCTGGGAGGAAAAAAATGCTGATATGATGCCCTGAACTATCAAGTAATCTGTCTAAAGAAGAGTGTTTGTTTCCTTGTGAAATGATCCTCCTACAGAACACATGCCTGATTGGAATAATACAATTGCAAGTATTCTTTCTAATAAGATTCCATACTGTGTAATACCTAATTAAAAGACAAGTGACAAGTGAAGAAAACTGATAAGTGATTCAGTTCCTGACTAATTGCATTCCTGTGTGCGTGCGTGTGTGCGTGCGTGCGTGCGTTTTTCCAGGGTTGTTAAGGTTACAAGTGAAGGTTCAAGAATCTGATACTCCAGGTAGGTTTTTATTTATTTATTTATTTATTTTAAGTTCAAAATATTCCTGTTTTTTACATGAACATATTTAGGATAGCTACTTTATACCTGTTATACACAATATCATATCAGCTACAGTATGTGTAATAATATGTAGCGAATAACCATCGTAATTAGAAGTAATAAAATATCTTGGAAAAAATGGTTTATTTGGAGAAACGCACGCACGCACGCACGCACGCACACAGGAATGCAATCAGTCAGGAACTGAATCACTTATCAGTTTTCTTCACTTGTCACTTGTCTTTCTCATGTTACATTTGCAGTCATCTTCTTCGTTACCATCGTAATTAGAAGTAATAAAATATCTTGGAAAAAAATGGTTTATTTGATTTTTTTTTTTTTTTTTTGCACTGCTGTGAGCTTGAGCATACACTTTTTTGAAGAAAAAAAAAGTCTTTCAGATTAAATTAAAATAAGAATGAAAAGGACATGCAATATATCAGAAACAAGGCTTGCACAAATCAGACAGCCATTATCATGATAACAGGCACACTCCTCCCATGTGATAAGGGACAAATGTGCCTAAAATTACCAGAAAAACTTGTTATGAGATTAGTGGATAAAATGACTTACACTCTTAAAAATAAAAGTGCTTCAAAAGGTTCTTTACAGCGATTCAGTCAAACCATTCAGTCAAAGATTGTTTCAAGAATTATTACTTTCTTACCTTTTTATAATCTAGAGAACCTTCTTTCGCCACAAAGAACATTTTGTGAAATAAAAAAAGTTCTTCAGATGTTAAAGGTTCTTTATAGAACCATTTAGACAAAAAGGTTCTTCTATAGCATCGTGTAGCACCTTTACTTGTTAGAGAAGCAGACTCAGATAAATGGTTATACAACAGGTGAGTTTTATTGAAATCGGTGGAGTCAGCGGGTAGCTGATGGAGGTGAGTAATAAGTTCAATGAACAGGCACAATAGTATGATGAGGGTGATAATGGAAGTTCTCTTGCTCTCACAGGAACTCATGGATACGGGGAACGGAGCACACACAACTCACAATCCTGAACGACGGAGACACACTCGTGGAGATCCTGGGAAACACAGACGATGGAGTAGGGCTGGAAGGAACACGCTGGAGATGAGACAGAAGGTAAGTAGGATATCAAGGTAAGTAAACAGGTAACTAGCTGTAGCAGCGTCAGTCCACATTGAAAGAAACGAGATCGGACATTGAACTGGTGTGAGATGTGTGCTTTTATATGCTGGCTGATGAGGGTGCTGATGATGGGCAGGTGTGTGCAATTAATACTCAGGTGATGGAGTGCGCTGTGATTGGGAGATGAATGAGCCTGGCTGATCCGTGACAGTACCCCCTCCTCCACGGCCCGCTCCTGAGGGCCGAGGACCCCGATGTCGTGGTGGTCTACCTCTTCCTCGGGGGGCAGGTCGGTCAGGATGGGCTGAATGGAACTCTTCCACAAGTGTTGGGTCCAGGATGTCGTTTCTGGGAACCCAAGACCGTTCTTCCGGGCCATATCCTTCCCAGTCCACTAGATATTCCAGCTGACCACCACGCCGCAGGGAGTCCAAGATCTCGTTGACCTTGTAGATGGCGCCGTCCTCCAGCCAGGCTCTGTGGAGGCAGAAACTGGAGAGTGGTAAGGTTTGAGTAATGAAACATGGAAGGAAGGATCAATTCTGTACTGAGGAGGGAGTTGCAACTGGTAGGTGACCGGGTTGATCTGTTTGGTGATGGTGAAGGGGCCAACGTATCTGGGACTTAACTTCTTGCAGGGCAGGCACATTTGGATGTCCCTTGTTGACAGCCAGACCTTCTGTCCAGGTTGGTAAGTAGGAGCTTCGGATCTTCAAAGGTCTGCTGTCATTTTGCGCCTGTGCACTGCCCGCTGTAGTTGATGGTGAGCGGCGTCCCAGACTCTCTCGCTCTCTCGGAACCAGTAGTCGACGGATGGGACATCGGATGGTTCTCCGGACCAGGGGAATAGAGGAGGCTGGTAACCGAGTATGCACTGGAAGGGAGTGAGTCCAGTGGAGGGCTAGTGAAGAGAGTTCTGCGCGTATTCGGCTCAGCCTAGGAACTGGTTCCAAGAGTTCTGGTGACCATGGCAGAAGGTTCGGAGGAAGCACCCAACTTCATGGATCTTCCTCTCCGTCTGCCCATTTGACTGGGGGTGTTATTCTGACGAAAGACTCACGGTCACACCTAGGAGAGTGAAAAAGGCCTTCCATACCTTAGATATAAACTGCGGTCCCCGATCAGAGACAATGTCTTCGGGATCCCATAGTAACGGAAGATATTATTAAACATTAGCATAGCCGTCTCCATGGCTGTGGGTAGACCCTTGAGGGGTAACAGTCAACAGGATTTGAAGAATCGATCAATGACGACGAGGATGCGGTTATTACCATCAGAGGCCGGTAGATCAGTGATGAAATCTACTCTTAGGTGTGACTAGGGTCGGTTGGGAACGGGCAGCGGGAGGAGTTTGCCTGATGGTAAATGGCGTGGGCTCTTGGAAACGGCGCAGTCCGAGCAGCCTTGCACGAACCTTCTCACATCCCTGGCCACATTGGGCCACCAGAAGCGATCCTTCAGCAGCGAGAGAGTGCTGTTGGCCCCGGGGTGGCCAGTGCCCAGAGATGTGTGCACAGAGTGAATGAGTGGAGTGCGTCATGCTCTGGTGATGTATTGCAAACCAGGTGGGCAGCCCGGCAGAGTAGGTGTGGAAACATTGGAGGAGGTGTCAGACTCGGGATTCCACTGGATGGGGCTGACGATAATTTCCTTTGGAATGATGGTTTCTGGTTTCTGGTTTTGGTTTCTGGTTCCTCACAGACCTCTTCAGGGGAATGGAGATGGGAGAGAGCATCCACTCTTACATTCTTGGGACCTGGACGATAGGAGATCGTAAAATTGAAGCGGGTGAAAAACAGCGCCCACTGGGCCTGTCGGGGAGATCACCCACGGCTCTATGTTGGGGGCCTGCCGGGCGCGCCCGCACCGATTCAGGCCCTCCATGAGTCCCTCACGGAGCAATCAGAAGATAGCAGAAGAGATTTTTGCAGAAGAAGTTTTTTTAGAAGAGAGGTTTTTTTAGAAGAGAAGAGACGGACCTGTGTGTGAGAGCTTTATCTGGTATAGAGGTCACACCTCTGGGGAGTCAAAGAGCCAATGGACTCCAGTCTCTTTGGAGGGAAGGTTTTACAACTCTTTGTCTCTGAACATGGTAATTTGCATGGGGTTGGATTGGAAGTTCATATACAAACTATTAAAGATTCTTAGAACACTTATATGTTGCATAGGTAGCAACATATAATATACACTCTCAATTAGATCATCCGAAGACGAATTGATAGAGATCAAACATGATATAAGTGAAGTAATATTAACTAGTGATCTATCATAAACATGCATAAAACAGGATACAGTACAAAAGACAGTATACAAGAACAGTAACAATACACACAATGACCTGAGGATATGTGTGTTCATTCAAAAAAAGGTTATTCAATGAATTAATTAGAGAAGAGTCCATTTTTATGTGCATTACATGTCTTTCCTATGGAAAGTGTAGTGAGAGAGAGAGAGCTCTCTACATGCCATTAGGTCATAAAGCTTATCTGGCCTGGCAAAAGTCTCCTGGTTGCCATGGTAGCCAGGGGCCTGAACTTTGTTCACAGACATACAGGCACCCAGAATGTGTGTTGGGTGAGGGGTCTGTGATTATTTGTTAATCTAATAACTAATTTGATTTGTTAAATCTGATGAACAAATGTGTGTCTGATTGGTCCAAATGATACATGGATGAGGAGCGGAGCGCTGGTGAAGGCTTCCTTGAGAGTTTCGAAAGCTTCACTGGCAGCAGGTGTCCAGGACAGAGACTTGGGCTTGTTCTTCAGGAGGTTGGTGAGCGGGCTGGTGATGATGCTGAAGTCATGTATGAATCGCCTGTAGAAGTTTGAGAATCCTAAAAAGCGTTGGAGTTCCTTGATGGAGTTCATGTATGAATCGCCTGTAGAAGTTTGAGAATCCTAAAAAGCGTTGGAGTTCCTTGATGGTGGAAGGAGTGGGTCAGGTCTTGATGGCTTCCACCTTCCTCTCGTCCATCTGGATGCCACCGCTGTCGATGTTGTATCCAAGGAACTGCACTGAGGGTTGATGGAAGGAGCATTTTTCGGCCTTGAGAAACAGATGGAATTCCCTCAGGCGTTTCAGGACCTCCGCAACATGGTGCCGATGTTCGGCCATGCTCCGGGAGTAGATGAGAATGTCATCAATGTAGACGAGGACGAATCAATGGTGATAGTCCCGGAGAACCTCATGCATGAAATCCTGGAATACGGAGGGGGAGTTGACTAATCCATACGGCATCACCCGTTACTCGTAGTGGTCAGTAGGGGTAATGAAGGCAGTCTTCCACTCGTCCCCCTCACGTATCCGGATGAGGTTATACATGTTGCGGAGGTCCAACTTGGAGAAGACGGTTGCACCGCGGAGATATTCGAGTGCCACTGGGACGAGAGGAAGAGGATAACGGAACTTGACTGTGATTTTGTTGAGTGCCCGGTAATCGATACAAAGCCGCAAGCCTCCGTCCTTCTTGACCACGAAGAAAAAACTCGAAGCAGCAGGGGACATTGAAGGGTGGATGTAACCTTGTTACAGAGCCTCTTCGATATACTCCTCCATGGCCTTCTGTTCTGGGAGTGAAAGTGGATAAATCCTGCACTGACTCATCCGGTAACAGATCTATGGCACAGTCCCATGGCCGGTGAGGAGGTAACTGGGAGGCTCTCTTCAGGCAGAAGACGTCGCTGAAGGGGGCGTAGCAGGTTGGAATATCAGCTGACTGTTTCTCCTGTGGGCTCTCGATGGACGTCGAGTTGATAGCCAGTGTCCGGGGGTGACGTGTCGATGGTTGGGGAAGGTGAGGGAAACAGTCAGGAAAGCATTTGCTCCCCCACTTCAGAACCTCACCAGTACTTCATGAGATAATGGGATCATGTTGCACGAACCAAGGGCACCCTAGAATTATCTCAGTGGTGGATCCCTCCAGAACCAGGAGATGGATGGATTCCTCATGCAACTGACCGACTTGAAGGTGGATGGGACCCGCACTGTACTTGACGTGTCTTCGATTGAGGGGTGTCCCCGTTATCGACTGAACTTGGTAGGTGGTCTTGGTTGCTGTGGTCGGGAGATTGAGCTGGCGGCAGAGGCTCCCGGAGATGAAATTCCCGGCTGACCCGGAGTTGAGGAGGGTATGTACTGGAACACAGACATTGGAGGCAGTAAAGATTACTATGGCAGTGAGGGGCTGCATATTAGCCACAACTGACTTTATAACACTCACCATAGGTCAAGAAGGACAAAGTAGGCATGTGGAGATTACATGTCCACTAGCACCGCAGTACAAACACAGGCCTTGGGTCAGCCGCCTCTGCCGCTCGGTGGAAGAAAGGCGGGTTAGGTCAATTTGCATGGGTCCGTGGCCTGGTTCTGGAGTTCTGAGAGTCGCTGGGTGGCGAAGGAGTGAAGAGCTAGGAGAATTTTGGGATTCCGTAAAACAAGATTGTATACGGTTAGCACACCTAATGGAGAGTTGGATGAATCTCTCCAAACCGTACGAATCGTTGTATGCCGAGAGCTGCAGCCGCACTCTTGGCTCCAATTCCTGCCAATAGGTGGTGAGGAGCGAGCGCTCATTCCAGCCTCTAACCACTGCAAGGGTTCTGAATTTGAGAGCATAATCAGTTATTGACAGAGATCCTTTATGGAGATGATACAGTTGCTCTCCAACGGATGAATCACCGGCCGGCCGGCCGGCCGGCCAAAAGCTTCTCTGAAATGCTCAATAAAACTGTTAACAGATTGGGTCACAGTACCAGATTGGGTCCAGATGGTCTCGGCCCACTGGAGCGCTCATCCTGTCAGCAGGGGAATGATGAAGGCTATCTTGGCTCTGTCTGTGGTGTAAAGATGCAGCTGCATTTCTAGAGCTAAAGAGCATTGCAGGCGAAATCCGTTGGCACTCCTCCGCCACACCAATGAAGGGCGCCAGTTTGGCCATGGGACTGGCATGGACTGGCATGGTAATTAACAGTAATAATAAATGTCTTGATTACATATGTTACACTTTAAAACAGCCATTAAAATATATATTAGCTTTCCACTCCATGATTCTGTCATTGTTTCCACATAGCTGACCTGACACTCTTCCCAAGTTTCTGGAGAGTCAATATAAGCTGCTATCTCATCTTAACCCACATTTCTTTTAGGTTCAGCAGTCAAATGCCCATAAGCACCCTGTTACTGGGATAAAATTTACCAATATTATTGCAATTTACCCCATAGTTGCAAATCTAGCACCATAGTGGCTTAATTTAAGGAACATTCTCTATTAGTCTTAACTCTTAACTAACGCCTTTCATATTTCAAGTCTTTCCCACATTTTCCCGAGAAGTCTTCGGTGTAAAGATATAACGGAAGTACAGATACACTGCTTTGCGGGAAAGCGGAAGTTAGCTGACACCATTGTGAAAAGGGTCTTGACTCTTAAGGGTCGTGCTGAATGAATTCCTGCATCTCACCAGAAGATGGCGTCTGCAGCTAGATCATACATCCATCCATTTTCCTAACCGCTGGTCCAGTGTGGGTACAGCAATATCGTACAGGCAGGGCCGTATTATCCATAGACGGGATTGGGCTAGTGTCCTGGGGCACCCGCCAATAGGGGGGCACTAGTGATTAAGATAATGACTAGGCCTTTAAAATATTCATGTTTTGTATATATATTATTTTGCAGGAAGAGATGTAGATACATACAAATGAACAGTTAATGATTCAATATATACTTAGAAAATATAAAATATATGCATATAAAGAATTGCGATTGGGTCAGGTCACAGCCCAGCAGGCACAAAACAGGCACACAACGTCATAAGACGTTGATATTTGGTTAAATTTTGGTTGTGATGTCGGGTGACCAAAATTCAACGTAAATTCAACGTCTAATGTCAATGTTAAATTGATGTCCAATACCGACATCAGCTGACATTGAGATTTTGTTGTTTTTAGGTTGTGCAACCAAAATCCAGAGTTAAGTCAACGTCAAATTGACGTCAAATATTGACGTCAACCCGATTTTCATTTTCAACCAAAATGCAACGTCTGTCCGACGTCATGTCCAACGTCAACCTGACGCTACATAGACGTCTGGTGCCTGCTGGGAGTGTATTTGCTCCCTCCCCCCAGTCAGAGTCGAGCCCGCTGATTTATAATATTAAATTCACGATGGACAGGCAGCATCAGCTTAGCGGTTGTGTGAAACGTATATTTATTAAAAAAAAAGAGAGAAAATATCAGGACACATAGCCAGGGCTATACAGTTCGACCATTTTAGTCGCATTTGCGACTGAAAAGTACTGTGTGCGACTATCAAAACATATTTAGGAGTACCTGTGCGACTGACCCGATCAGCATAGGCTACATATTTATGTTTGCGCTCAGGGGAGCTTCAAAGATTTCTACGTGTTTTTGCAGCGTTGAGTAATGTATCGCAGACATATGTTGACTCCTTGAATGCAATGTTAATCAGAATTCGCTCACTGCTCAAAATACTGGAGTTTTGTTCATTGTTGAGTTATGCAAGCTCACAAATCCTCTCCTTATAACAAAGAAAGTATAGACAAGGTGTAATAAAGAGATTTGTTGTGCAGTGTAGGGAGCTTCATTGATTATAATGGAGCTTTGAGATCACAATGAACTGAAGTGAGTGACAGCTTTTAAAGATTAATAAGGGAATTCGCAAATGTGATATTAAATTAATACAGCAGTTCAATAAACAAAGTTAATAAGTTACGTACATTGTATGACTTTAACAATATTGCCAGATATTTCTGAAAATAGTTTCAAACAGTCACAGCTGAGCCGCATCTCCATTCAAAACACAGTGGTGTTTCGTTTAGGAATGAACCTGCGTTTTTAAATGAATCTAGTGAGTCGATGATTCAATTACCCATTCATAAAGCTTCGTTCCTGAATGAATCAGCTGTTCAAACGAATCAATTGAATGAATGATTTAATTAAGATTTGTACATGCTGGTTTCAGAGTTCAAGATAAATCTCTTCCTTACATATTTAGTTTGCTAAGTTTTAAATGATTATTAAACAGCAAACACAAACTAAAGCAGCCCTTCCAGCACACTCAGGGCCCTATCATACACCCGGCGCAATGCGGCGCAAGTGTTTTTGCTAGTTTCAGCCCGACGCGGTTCTCATTTTCCCGTCCTGCGCCGCGTTGTTTAACCTAACCCAAGGTTAACTTAATAGCAAATGCATTTGCGTCCATTTGTACGCCCATGGGCGTGCTGGTCTGAAAAAGGTCTGCGCCATAGACCAACTCAAACCTGGTCTAAAGTCTAAGAGCGGGTCCACAACGCGCGTTCACTTATTACACACAGGGACGCGCAGCAGCACACAAACATGCCAAATATTAAAAATTAAAGGATTACAGTTTAAAAGACTATTATTGTGTAGGCTACATAAATATAAAAATGTCATACATGTCATAATGGATAGTCATTACGTATATCAGAATTAGCGTACCTATTTGCTCGCGCATGAGCAGATCCGTTTGTTCTCTGGAGACGCGTTCAGTCTGTGCACCTTAAAATTCCTTTAAATAGCGAATCCGCTATGGCGCCAGCGCAACTCGCTCTTAAAGGGAATGGGAGATGAGATTCTGATTGGTTTATTGCTCCTTATGCCCAAAAACACACCCATTACTCATTAACAGAATAGAGACAACCCTTTTAGACCACGCGCCGGGAGCGCCGACCGTTTTTCCCGTCGTTATACTAGCAAAAGTGGATTCGGAAACGCCCTAAGTGCACCTGTGCCATGCGCTTTAGACCATGCGCTTAGATTGTTATAGGGCCCTCAATGTCTGAATTTGCTCGCTTGTTTTCATTCAGTCCTTCAATTGTACTATATTATTATTATTAGTGGACTAATGTAGGGACTCAACATACACATGTTGAGTTTTGCACCCCGACAGTAGATTAAGTCAAGCATCTGGCCAACCTAGGCTCATTGGAAATACATACCTCTACATGCATTTTTCCAAAACGGAAAAAACGTACCTATATGTACGATTCATATATGTAGCTCACGCGATAAGGCGTTGCACTTAGGTGATGAAGAGCTCCGGTACGAATCCCCGTGAAAGTACGGTACAACAAAACAGCTCAAATCCGCAAAAGGAAGTTAAAATAACAAAGCAGCATCAGCGAAAACGTTTTTATATTACTTTTGCATTTGTTAACACTATCGGGTAGGTTTGGGTTTGGTGTAAGGGATATTTCCAACATGATAGAGCACTGGATATTTGAATTCTGAACGGCCGCAAAATGTACCTCGAGCAGCATAATAAAAACGCTGCAATACGTGCCTGTACGAACGTAATGAAAACGTGTCACGGTCACGGATTAAACATGTGTTTTAGCGCCACTCTCTGGACATTTCACTTTGAAACTTCCGCGAAACGTGCAGTCAGGTACGTAATTACGGTGCTGCAGAAATGTATGTAGAGGCATGTATTTCCAATGAGCCTGGGTTGACTCTTCACCCCTGCAATCTCGAACAAGTGGTCCAGCCTGTCTTCTGCCATTGATCTCATCAATAAGAACTCCTATAATGGAGCTCCTCAGAGTGAGAATGTGCAACATATGGTCAAAATTGGGCTGCAGATCACATCTTAACCATCATAAAAAAGCTCACTTACTGAGAAAAGCAGGTGGAAAATATGCCAAATGCCTTTTCAGGTCAAAGTAAAAGAAGAATGAGGAAGGACATTGCTATATGTTTCATATCAGCAACGATCCATAGGTAAAAATGGTTTACTCTGAGGGAAACCGTGTTCATTAAAATGTGCATGTCTCCACAAACTTGAACTTCAAGCACTTTTATGTCAATCAGAAATGAGTGCAGCTCATGGACAAAACAAAAATGAAAACTCAGAATAAACTATTTATAAAAACATCACATGAACAACCACAAGTTATGACAAAAAACTTTAATCTGTTGATTTCCCAGGTTACATGATAATTACAATAATAATAAATGTCTTGGTTACATGTGTTACATCTTAAAACAGCCATTAGAATACATATTAGCTTTCCACTCCATGATTCTGTCCTTGTTTGTTTCCAAACAGCTCATCTGACACTCTTCCTGAGATCCAGGAGAGTCAATACAGCTGCTGTTTCATCTTGACCCACTTTTTCTTAAAGTTAAGCGGTCAAAATGACCATAAACACCCTGTTATTGGGATAAAATCGACCACTATCCCATAGTTTCACATCTAGCACCACAGAGTTTAACAGAGACATTCTCTCTGTACTACATATCATCATCTGCAATATCAATACTGAAATGCTACATTTAAATGTTGGGAAATAGACTTTTTTGGTGGTACTCTAGCCTGTGTGAAATTACTTAGCGATCATACTTGCTTTTTGTCCTCTTTTATTGGAAAAGCACATGGGAATGGAGCTTTTTTTGAGAGTTGTATAGTGAATGCACATAATCCAGAGTCATGATTTGTATCATAACCAGTTGGAATGATTTTCAATGAAATTACATAAAACACAAAATTAGTATCTAAAAAAAAGCTACAGTGGTATTACTTGAGAACATAAAAAAGACAAAGGGAACAAAAATACCTTGCTCATTAGGATGCGTTAATCTGTAAGTAGTAATAAAAAAACACATTTTAACATAACATCAAATGACTAAATGCTTGATTTAACAATTTACAAAATCAGTTCATAAATTACATCATATAGCTTTGAGTTAGACATCATGCTGAGGTGTGTGCAAGAATATGCTGCATGTTAGAGAGGTTATAGCATTGACACCAGCTGTATCCATTCAAGAGCTCACAAACAAGAGAACGCTTAATCCACGCTCTGTGAATTCTAACACAAGGAGCGGTTTCAATTGCTGATAAACTCCTGTCTGAGCATTCCAGAGGTTTTAATATTACGAATGAGACAATGGAATGGAGTGAGTGCACATCTGTGTGTCCATCACTTTGTTTCTGTAGGCTGACAATAGTGAGATGTTGTAAAGGTCTAAAGAAGGTCAGGCAAGTGGCTGTAGACTGAGTCGAGCAGCGTCTGGCTTGCTTCTTGACTCTTCACCCCTGCTATCTCGAACAAGCAGTCCAGCTTGTCCTCTGCCATCGGGATCTCCTCAATAACATGGAGCTCCTCAGGGTTGAGAATGTGCAACATATCGTCAAAGATGGGCTGCAGGTCACAGGGGTCCAGACGCACCTGCCGCAGCACCGTGTCCTTTTTCTCTGCGGGACAGAAGATTGAGTGTTGTCATTAATAAAACAAACATTTTAGGATTCATTATTCATTATAGTCTTATTAACCAAATACTAAAAGAAGAGTGCAAATTTTAAAGAAAAGTTTCATATTTAATAGGAGATGGTGTGATGAAACAAATCACAGTTCAAGAAGAAAAAAACTAGCATTTCTTATGATTGTTTGTATATTTTAACAGTGGAACATAAAGCATCCACAAGGAGGCAACATATTTGCTTTTACCACATTAAAAGTGCAAACACTCTAGTTTGGGCAAACCTGTTTATTTCCCCTGAACAATGTAGGATATCTTTTAAAATTTAATCTTATTAGAACAGAATAATATTTATATTAATAAGACTAAATGTTTTAAAATATACACATTTATTATTATGTAATAAGATTTCAAAATTTTACTAATATAAAATAAAATTACAAAATTGCATTTAATACATGATTAATACATACGTATTATAGGTTCTAGCAATCAAAAAGTTAACATTTCTAGATTTAAATTATTGAATTATTTGAAATGGTTGAACATACAATGCAGAAACAAAGCATCCACAAGGGGGCAATATATTATAAGATACTACTACAGTACCTTTCACCACGCGAAAGGTGCAAAAACAATTAAATTTTAATTTAATTACACATTCATTAGTTGAAATTATTAAATTATGAGAACAAAACAAAACATTAATATTTAAAAAATATTAATAAAACACTAAAATATTTAACGATCTATCTATCTGTCTATCTAGCAATTAAAAAGGTAATAAACTGTTTGCATATTTGAAATGTTTCAACATACTATGCAGACACATAAAAGATCCACAAGGAAACCATATACAGTTAAAAAAAATTCCTGCAATAAAGCTCATTAAACACTCTATCCAAGTATTCAGTGAAAACTGTTTAAATCTCTGAGGAATTCGGAGCACTTAAATGATAAATTACATTATATTTAAATTTTATATTTTAATTTAAAGTGTGACATTTTGATAATCTGAAATATAATAAAAATACTTATTAAATATTGTATTTTTAGATATCATTATATGTTTATTAATACTAACTTTTTATAGGTGTGTTTTTCTTCCTAGTGTTTATCCATGTGCGTTTACCTTTGGTTATGAAAGAGCCTGTCCGGCTGAGGGCAGAGTCCTTGCTGGAAGTGGAGTCACAGCGCAGCAGCGGCTCTGATTCGTCGGTGAAGAATCCTTTGGTGCGCTCCATGGGGGACTGCTCCACCACCACACTGGACGACTCGAAAGGCTTATGGCTGGGGCTCAGACAATGGCTTACATTCACAGCCATCATTAGCTTGTTCAGGTCAACCTACGGCAAAAGAGGTGTCACAGTACATGTTAATGACAGTGATGAGAACATCATTCTGGCACACATTTCTATAGAGATTCTTTTTCGTGCCGTTCTGAACCCACAAGTGTATCCTGTCAGAACAAACAAAGTTTTCTTGGAACAACTATTACGTGAGTAATGGATTTGAAAGAATGAGGGTCTTTGCTGATAGACAGCGATGACTGTATTAATGTGTGGGCTCTACAAGTGTATCACTCTGTGCTCACGGCCGGGTCAGCACAAAGGGTTCAGCCTTCACAGCCCTGGACCACCCACATGAGTCCTGTCCCTGTTGGCCTTTGCGTCAGGGGAGGACAGATGAAAAAGATCCAGTACAGCCAGAAATTCACTGCCCACGGAGCACATGGCCTGTGTTACAGTCACAAAACCCCCTGTGCGCAAAGCGTACTTGTTATGCCAGTTTGTTGGAACATTAATGGTGCATTTCCGAGAACAAGTCACTTCACAGGAAGTCGGCACAGTCCGGATTGTATTACCACAGTCTGTACTGGACACTAAAGGCAAATGTAGCCACCATTTTAGCAAACTATGCATATTAAGTGAACGTACCCACAAAACATGCTCAGCATAATCCATATTCAGGCCCAATTTAAATACGACATCTTGTGTGCGTAGTTTGATCGGGTGGGTTATATGAAAGTTATTTGATTGTAATGTAGCTAAAGTCAATATCAAATAGACTTGGTGACTCCTAAGAAAGCTCTGGTGACTCCCAGATTGGGAAATCCTGACATAAGCTATTCAAGGAAGCATATAATAGGCTGGGCAGGTATTCAAACTTCTGAAGTGGAACATCCAAATTATAGGAAGGACGGAAACCACTCCATTTCCGGGAAAGTTTCCCTTGGAATCAGCAGTGAATAATCAATGCCACATAAAAAGGCAGACCATTACACTGAGTGCCACGGCGAGAGATCACATTTAGTCATTCATTAGTCACCCCACACAGAGAAAAACAGCTCTGAACTCAAAGACACCACCAGGAAAATGGCAACACAAGAGGTCAAGCGAGATAATATATGAGTAATGGAGCATTACAGAACTTGGATATTTCTCTGTCCTTACATTGTTTGTGCTATTGTGTTTGTGTTTTTTTCTGAGAAAATCTGGTAATTTCACTGAACAGGTAGTTAACTGTCCAAATTCAATACACTACATTTATGCAATGATGTGAGTTTTCTTTGACTTCAGAAATCTTGTATTTTGGCACACAACAACAGTAGGAACTAAGCTAACAGATAACACCGCTCCACCTGTCCATGAAATCATGCATTAGTGCCGAAAGGAAGGAAGTAAGTGTGCCGCAGCACATGCAAGATACAAAAATAGCCACTTTTTACAAGGGAAGCCAGAATGAGTGCAGCAATTACAGATGCATCTCTCTGGTGAGCATTGCTGGCAAATTGTTTATCCGTCTACATCCAAACGCAAAATCATCATGCCCCCAAAAAACGAACAAAAAAGGGATCATTTAGATTTTTGGCAATGAGGCATTATTTTCATGCTAATTAAGCATGTTTTCATACAAAATTACTGTAATATGAAGGACAATTAACCATAATAATTAATTTTAATATATATATATATATATATATAATTAATTTTAAAATATATATAAAACAAAAATAATTGTAAAAAAAAAAAAAAAAAAAATTGCAGTAATGAGATTGAGATTTGTACAGTAGTCTAGTGACAACTGAGGTTTAAATGTGCCTCACCTTAAAACTAATCACATATATATTTATATACATACTGTGTAAAATAAATGCCTAATTTCAGGTATATTCTGTACTAATATGCTAAACTGTACTGTACTGTAAAATATACCATGCAAAAACGTTGGGGTCATATACATATAAACAAGTCTCTTAAAATACAGTAAAAACAGTAATATTGTAAAATATTATTACAATTTGAAATAACTTTTTTGATGAATAAAATAGATTCTTTGATTAATAGAGAGTTCACATGAACTGCATTTTTCAAAGAGAAATTTTTGTAATACTTTAAAGTCTTCACTGTCATTTTTCATCAATTTAATGCATCTTTGCTGAATAGAAGTATTAATTTCTTTCAAAAACCTCTAACCTTTGAATGGTAATATATATGTACACATATCAACATTACATTATTGCTAAATCCATATCATTTTTATTAGAACTCTCTAATACAAACTAGAGGCTTCCTTCCACATCTAAGGTCCAGTCTCAATGAAATCAACAAACACATTATTCTAACCACACAGTCTACTGTTCAGACAAGTTGCATGTCACAGGAAGGAGGATGGGTGTATACCCAAATATCTTCTCTATTCATATCCAGCACACAAGCTGTTGGCAAACGTCTGGAACCACAACATGGGAGCCGCCATGAACGCTGTGCCATCACCCACCAGGACACAAGCCACAGATGTGGAAAGTGTGTCACTTCCACACTGATCTTATTAGCCGCAGCTAACGCTGCTCCAGACTCAACAAGACCACCTACAGCACACAGTGCATGGTCCACATCTGACTATACAAAGTTTGGTAGTGGAACTTCAACATTATACATAAAAAAAAAAATTATTTCAAGAGAAACAAAAGTTCTTTGTTTCTGCTTAATGGCTTGGAAAACCTGTCAAAACGTGTTATATAAATAGTAGCATGGGACAGACTGAGTGCTGGTGACGGCGTCTAAAAGTTCGGGGGCTGTTTGGCTGGCGTCCATGATAAGTGGAGCACTGGGTGTGTTTATCCTCTGAGGGCCCTTATCTGAGGTTTACTTGCATTCTGAGACCAAGTGGTATGACTTTGTATCCTTTGTAACTCATAAAAGTGCATGCCATTCTGTTTATAGGCAGTAAAAGAACTAAAACATATGATTCCGGGAGAAATCTATGTGTATATGAAATTATAAAGTACAAGAGATCAAACATTTGAAGAAATTATGCATTTTACTTCCTTACTTCTCAGACATTTGGAAACAAGAAGGAACATACCTAAATCCAAATGTCCTAATGGTTTTGAGACTCATTTAATTTGATACTAATGTCTTTCTATTTCTTACCACATGCAATTCATTGCAATGCCTGCTGTGGCACTGTGGAGCATGGGATACATGTGATTTGATCTACAAACGTGGCTCTGATGAATACTGCTCTGTCATGATAATGATGTTTCATCCTCATTGCTGCATCATTTTCATTCAGCATTGCTAATTTAATATCAGATCTTGTAAGCACTATTGTGTTTTTGCTCAGAGAAAGAGAATGCCCTGACAAAGCCCATTTAATTCTCACATTCCATGGTTCACATCTTTTAAAGGGATGTTCACCACAAAAATAAAAGTCCTGTCATTAGTTACTCACCCTCATGTTGCTAAAAAACTTATATAACCTTTCTGCAGTTGAATACAGTCAGAGAGGATGGAAAATACAAGATTTTTGGATTTTTTTTTATTTATTGTTGACATAATATGGACTAAAAATAAAATAAAATAAAATAAAATAAAATAAAATAAAATAAAATAAAATAAAATGTAGGGTTCCAAATAATAAGGTTGCAAAATTTATTTTTTTATTTTTATTTTTTTGTAATGTAAATTTAAACTACATTTCACTGGCAATGTTGGTTAGTTGTTACTGATGAATATATATATAATATTCATATTTTTATATTTTCATAATATCTTTTTTTTAATGTTAATCTATATGTGAACTATTCAGTTAAACATACAGATTTATAAACAAAACATGAGGACAAATGAAGTGAATGTATGAGAATTACTTTAAAACGGTGAACAGGATGTGCACCGCAGAAAGATGACTTTGCTCTGCCTTTACAGACAAACATTCAGTGAAAGTCAACACCCACATTGACGATTAGGTGATTATGAGGTGGTGTTGACAGGCAGACATATAAATAAGAAAAAATATAAATAAGTTTGAGAGTTTTATCTCACTTTATCTTGGTCATATCAGTGGCATCAAAATGAGTCCAAAAGCCTTAACTTCACCATCTGTTATGACCTTGAAACAAGGACAGAGTAAATAAAGTGGCCTTTATAATATCTGCACACAGGAAAGGCTGTAAACTCTAAAATGAAAGTTGATGACTGATCCTCCATCTCCGGTGGCCTGTCAGGCTTTTGTCATTAGTAATGCAGCTCAATAGGATGCAGCTAGGAGTCACGATGCACTCATGTGGTTTGTTTACTCTTCTGTGCACGTATTATCCAAGTTGAGTCTTATTAGACCTGGGGTGTGTGTGTTATGTAAGACTATATACACATGACTATTTGATCAGTTATTGTGGCCTGACTAATACAGCAGCTTGTGGCATGACCATGACAGCACAGGTTTGATGTTTGCTAATGTACAACAATACAAACACTTATTACTATAAAATGTAAACCATTTTTAAAAACGTATTTTTTTTATTATTATTTTAATAAAATATATTTTTATATAAAAATACACAGACCCCCAAAATATGGGTTTTTGCTTATTTAATTATTGATTATTTATTTAATATATAAGTACTTGACTAAATATTTATATTATCTTTATTTACTTGAATTAATTATGTAAATGTCATTTATTTTAAGCAATAGATTTTTTTCAAATATATTAATTTATTATGTATTTTCTATATTCATTTATTTTCCTTTTTGATTTACTTAAATTATTTTTAATACAATTTATAAAAAAAAATGAAAAAGATAAATACGTGTAACATATTTGCTAAATATTTACATTTATGCATTTAGCAGACGCTTTTATCCAAAGCGACTTACAATGCATTTAGGCTATACATTTTTTAATCAGTGTGTGTGTTCCCTGGGAATTGAACCCACGACCTTTTGCGCTGCTAACACAATGCTCTACCACTGAGCCACAGGAACAGTTTTGATTGTTACATTACGTTTTTCTGCATAAAATGTTCAGTAGTACTATACTGTCAGTTGTATTATTTTTAAAATAAAAAAGTATTTATTTACTTTTAACAATTTTTTATTGTATTGTATTTTCAAATATATGAATTTACTGTTTATTTTCATTTTATATTCATTTATTTTCCTTTCTGATTTATTTGTTGTAATAATTTTCTATTTTAATACAATTTATTTGTTTATAGATTGTTTAATCTTTTTTATTATTTATTTATTTTATTTTATTTATTTTTTGTTAATTCCATTGCTTTTCTTTAAACTTTTCCACAGACCCCCTAGCATTTTCTTGCACCTGGTGGTTCCCAGACTCCAGCTTGAGAACCCCTGGCCTAATGTTGCTGCCATGTTCACATGACCAGCTGAAAATGACTCACTTCATGCCATAATCATGGCTGACTGCTAAAATCTCATGTTTACAATGGTATCTGTAACCAAAAACATTTGGTTTTTCACAAAACTTCATTGTCAACCTAAAACCTAAAGTTGCTCACCTGAGGATTGTCTTCCATGACACTACGTATCTTGTCCACCACGTCAATGCGGCGCTGGCGGTGAAGGGCATTGATCAGCTTTGCCAGGTTGGCGTCACTGTCGCGTATGGTCCAGTGCTGCAGAGCAGCGTATGCCCTCTCGTGATCAGCCGAGTAGCCGTTGGAAAAGGCGGCCACCTCTCGCTCGGTGGCACTAGCCAGAGACTTATACATGTCAATCCACTGACTGCCAATCTGTGCTGCCACCAGCTTCAAGATGTCAACACCTAGAGAATGAGAGGAAAGGTCAATCCTATGTTTACCTACTGTAAACTGTAGTTTGAACCTCAAAGACATGCACAACACAGCACTCCCAATGTATTACCTTTGACAAGCTGTACTGATATATCACAGTGTGGCATGCCGTATGTTGATATACACTACCATTCAAATGTTTGGGGTCAGAATTTTTTTTTTTTTTTTTTAATTATTATGTTTATTCAGCAAGGATACATTACAATGAAGACTGGAGTAATGGCTGCTGAAAATTCAACTTTGACATCACAGGAATAAATTACAGTTAGATATAATAAAATAGAAAACAGTTTTATTAAATTGTAGTATTTCAAAGTGGTGCTGATTTTATTTTATTTTTGATCAAATAAATGCAACCTTGGCATGATGTGCTGTTGGCGCAGTACAGAGTAGACAGTACAGAGCATACAGTGCAGAAGGGCAGCACTCTAGGGTTACAGTACACCAGCGGCTCCAGCGGGACATACTGTCTCATGGATAAAGTTATATGAATGACCTAGATTGATGCCTGTGTTTATACACTTTGGTGTAGAGTGACATACAGATGCCTCCTAGGGAATCCTTTTAAGAGTGAACCCCTGAAGCAAACCCAGGGAGTCATGATAAGTTTATTTATTTATTTATTATTATTATTTAATTCACACTATACTCATATATATGGCATATTTCCACTTAATACAAATTTTTGCTCATAGGGTTAGGGATCTCAGTGCAGCCCCAAACCACAGTATTAAACTTCAGAATGTGCTGTAAATCATCTCACACCATTTGTGCTATAGTCAAGAATGAGAAATCAAGAATCACAAATAGATGAATACAATTACTATTAAGAGATTTCTTCCCCGCCAAAAAAATCCCCCAGACTTTGTGGAAAATCCCACAGATTCACATTGAGGAAGGGACTAAAACTAAAACTAAAACCATAAATAACATTTTGTTACTTGAAATAAAAAAGCTAACTGAAAATAAATAAATATTTAAAACTTAAATTTATTTTGTTTCAGGTAGTTTCCAAGGCAACATTTCTTAATTTGCTTTAGTTTAAAATGAAGTATTAATATAACTAAAACTAATAAATAAAAATAAATAAATAAATAAATAAATAAAATCTCTCTCTCGCTCTCTCTCTATATATATATAACTGACAAAAAAACAACAACAAAATTACTAAAACTTTAACAAAAATTAAAGTAAAAACAGAAAATATAAAAATAAATCTCATGAAATAAAATAAAACAAACAAAAACTATAAAAACCTATAATAGTATATCAATGAAACTAAAATAACACTGGATCAGAATAGAACAGGGACATAGAGAACACCATAGCAATCACATAGCAATGTGTTAAAAACACATTAGCAATAACATAGCAACACACTTTGCATTCCACCTATGGAGATTTTTAAGGGAAGCACCAATCATGTTTTCTTCAGTAAATGAACAAATCTAGCTGTATTGTATTGTCGCTTCAAAATTATTGTGCATAAAAAAAAAAATTAAAAAATTAAACATAAAAAAAAACCTTAAAAAGCCATGCAATTACAATAGTTGTAAGCAGTGAAAATGGAAAATGGAAAAACTTCAAAAAACAAACAAATAAATAAATAAAAATCAATCGTAAAGTATTACAAATGTAAGACAATTCAATTTATCAATAACTTTATACTTCAGTTTCTTAAAAACTCTTGTTTTCTAAAAAACAATGTTAAAGCACAAATCATGTAAGCTTTCATCAAGAGAGCCCAATGTAAAACAGCATAGATCAATGCAATCCATGTTGAATTAGTCTCTACAGCAGATAAACGTGACTGAGTTCAGCATAACAGGATGATTGTAGGGGACAACTGCTGCTGGAAGGTATTAGAGCATCTATCTGTAAGCCAGATCTATCTTGTTTGGGATCCATCTGTAGCAAATTCACTGGAGCTCTCAGGAGGATAGCGTGCCACAGACTGTACTGCGGATCTAAAAATGCCAAGGCCTGCGGGCTGCCCATCCTTTCGCCTGTTGTTTCCAGAGGTCGCTACGGCATGACAGCATGTTAAAGGAGGACAGGCTCTGTCTGAGTGATTTAGGCCAAAGTCGATGGGTCGCATGATGCCTTCCCTGTCTATGACTGTACTGCGTGATGGACTTGGTTGCCCTAGTCCCGAAGGCAACTTTTATGGAAAGCTGGGAAAACACATGTCGCTACTATCTGAATGTACAGCGTGCTAACAAATGTTTCCAGGCTTGTGCTTCAGTCAGCAAGTACAATGTTATTCTTGCACTCTTAAACTAATGTGACTTGAATATTTGTTATTATACTATTATAATATTATTTTAATTATATACAGTAAATCTATTAATCTATCATCTATCTATATTGCAGATATTATATTTAATATTATAAATACATAAAGATTAGGTAGATAGATAGAAAGATTGACTGAATATATATACAGTATATATATATATATACAGTATATATATATATATATATATATATATATATATATATATATATATATATATATATATATTGTTAGCTTTAAAAATTGTTTCAAGTAAAACTTTGCATAACGCTGGACAGTATTTAATTGTCACATGAGATGTATTCGAGACACATACTAGGGGTAAACAGCTGACCACTTGTGATCGGAGTACCCTATATCCATCTTAATATCAGCTGTAAATAGGGAGGCGTTATGTAAAAGTGGAGAAACTCATTTGCAAGACAATAGCTTATCAGCCACAGCCGTTTACAACAGAACAAATCTTAACGTCTTCATATGAGAATTCAAATGAGCTGGCAAACCAGCTGCAACAGGTCTAGGTTGGCTGCAAAACAAAGGAATCCTTAAAGGGAGTCAGGACTTCCCCCTTTTAGTGAGTCGCCGTGGTGGTTTTGCCGGAATGTCTCGCGGCAACGCAGTCATCCCATAAATCCCTGACACCTCATACACCGTACCAGCCACAGTAATTACCACTTCCCCATCAAAACAATGAAACCGTTCGCCTGGTGAAGACCAGGGGAGGTTCATTAGCAAGGAGATCCTACAAGCTTCCCCCGAGTTTCCCTGACTCCTAAACAAAATTCTGGCAAAGTTGAGCTCACCCATGAAGTTCCTAATCGTCTCTTATAAAAGCCCCAGCCCACCCTGACTCTGGGCAGTGGGCTTTTATAGATAACACCTATTGCAGAGGTTGTTATATGAGGCGTACATGCGGGTGGTTCTACGTCTTTGATCTCCGCTATGCGTGCTTTGTTATACCTCCAGTGAAAGAATTCATTATTTGTACGATCACTCCTTCATCTTTATATATGTTTCCCATGAGGCCCTTTATGGCCATTATTTCACTAATGTAGTAAATGGACACACATGCACTTCAGGCCGCCCAATTACACACCTTGAATGCATTAGGGAAATGTTTTGTGTTGTGTTTGCGAAGGCAACCAGCTGTGTAAAGGTTACCTGTGCTTTCTAACATGATTCGAAGAGGCTCTACTATCTCAGTTTAATTCAAAAATTCAGCATGTAATAAATTCTTTGCTCGCCGAAGTCAATAAACAATGAAATTGTTCACGTTTAGGAGTGCAAGGGAGAAAAACACCGCAGTAAAAATAGCACAAGTGATTTTTTTTTTTTTTGCACCTGGTGGAAGTGTTTAACATTTTTTTACATTTTACTATCGTGAGCAGGTCATTGGTTCCCCCTTTCCTTGATATTCCACTATTTTCAAGGCCAATTAACAATAAAATATCATAAAACTACTCTTAAAGTGGTGTTGTATTTTGTTGATATGATTCATCATAAATAATAGCAATATCTAAATAATAGTAATTGTTGGAAGTCCACAAAGCTCCAAAAAATCAATGTTACACTTTCATAATTTCAGTTCAAATCCAGTACCTTTGTTTGGGGTATATTTTTGGGTGCTAGGTTGTTAAGGTGTGGCCAGATGTATTGTTTCGTGGGTGTAATCCATTAATTTCAATAGGAATCCAATAGATTGGGAACTTTTCATGAGGACAAAAGGTTTTCCCACACAGATTTCGCAATCGGGTTCAGTTGGTCATGCAAATTCTCTGAGATGACCAACAGAAAACTGCTTGGTCTGAAAGTGACCTCTGTGTGAACTGAGATTCATACGTCACTACACTATTGACAATTTTTGACAAGACGATTTTTGCCCATGAAATTTTGCTAATGTGTCCACACCCTTATGGGTGGTTGCTAGGTGGTTTCTTAAGAGAACTTAAGTCAAAATAGCCCAGCCGAAAGTCTATATGATCTGACATTCCCTGTTTCAATGGGAGTCTTAGACATATTTTCACTCATTTGATTACTCATTTTATCCTGTCCATGATTTAATGTACCAGTCACATCTATAGCACAAATGGTGTGGAATGAGATGCATACTAAAAACATATGGTTAGGTGTTTGCTCAAGCGTGAGGTTCCCGCAGAACATACAGCAGCACCCTGAATTCAGGCCTCTCATGCCACATTAGTCAGTCCCTCTACTCATCTCCCACCAGGCCATGTGCACCGATACACTCCTCTAGCTCTCAAACCACAAAGAACTGGAATAATCTGGTTCCAACTGCTCAAGCATACACACACAGGCGGATATCTGAGGCTGATATACAGTAAGCCGGTGCCCATTGCCACAGTCCCAACTAACCTAACAGCCTCTGATGCATAGTAACAACCAGGTTATGGGGCAGAGAGTGTGAAATAAATAATAAAAGAGAAAGAGAAACACCAGAGACGTAAAGCAAATGCTACCCAAGGAGCAGAATGGGAAACAGAAGGAGATCAGGTTCTGTATGATCATGTGACTGACAGAGCACGAGAGGTGATCTTGACGTTGGTCTTTGTTATGTAACTGTTGAAGTTCTCAATACGATACACACTGGTGTGATGACAGATCCACAGATGCTCTAGTGCATTATAATTTCATTGTATCACTATTCAGATTTGCAAAGTCCTGGGTGTCTGTGCATCTGCCTGAGAGCATATAGTCATTAACACTTTTTCATAAATCCATAAATGGCATTCATCAATCTAGTTCCCGGTGAAACGTGAAGTTTTCCTTTTTGAGGACACTCTGCCTGCCTGCCATTGGTCAGCCAAACAGGTAGCAACGCCTTAAAATCACACCATTGGTTGCATTGCTGTTGCTGTGCTGTGCTGGTCGGGATTCTCAAACAAACAGAGCAATGTTTTGAAGCCACCAGAGTGTTTACAGTTTTCTGGGAAAATAAACCTACGAATGATTTACTTACAGATAAGCTGAAATAGGAGAATGTATTTTAACATTAAAAAATACACATCACCTTTACAGAAGTTATTCAGCTAGTGTACATTTGAATTTACATTAGCACTTAAATGCTATTCACACTATGTCCAAATTTTTACCTCTACAAATTTCTTCACACCCTCTGAAAATACGTACTTTAGCAATATATTTTTTATAATTGGAGTTTAAATTGATTTTTTAATAGTTTGGACTGGTCAGTTTAATCAAGTATTTTGATGACATTTTCAATAAACATTTTGATGAAAAATGATTAAAAAAAATTAAACAATTACAAAAAAAACAAACAAACAAAAAAAAAAAAACAGCCAAACTCATCAGACTATTAGTGCTATAATGTTCTCTTACAAAACTATTGTGTTCCCCTGAGAATCTCTGAGTTTGCTCACAAAAGCACTGAAATATAGGTCTTCCTCCCATCTCATATTATTTCCATTACAAAAGTTTTGTAAGCAAACACAAAACATTGAAATATATCTATAAAATTGCAAAAACATAACTCACCCTGTCCATTTGAGTAGTAGATCCACCTCTCCTTGGTCTGCGCTGGAGAGCTGGGCTTCTTGTGGATGGCTTTCTCCATGATGCTGCTGGGATCCTGTCTGGGACCCTTCTTCAGCACTCGTGAACTGCGCTTTACGCTGCACACCACGATCACTACCAGCACCAGCAGAAGCAGCAGGACTATCATCCAAGGCAGGTGCTCATTGATGTCAAAGTGCTTGTGCGTGCTAGGCCTCGGTGCACCCCTGCGGATGGGCCGGTAGCCCAAACCTTGGGCCTTGCCCTCAGACAGAGACTCCATGGCCTGTTGATTGGCAAGCTGGGGGTCTTGTGATAACGAAAACTTGTTTTGCAATTTAGGGAGGTCCTGAGTTGCAGCGATTAAGAGTCCACCATCCTCATCACTAGCCTTGGAGGAAGCTGTGGTTGTGAGAATGTCTTCTTCAGCGTCGAGGGCCGTTTCTGTGCTACTGAGGACCGGCCCGGCTACATCCTGAATCTCTGTAGCTGGTAAAACTGCAGTACTTGCTGTGTGCAGAGTGGATCATATAATTGCAGACAAAAACAGAGACAGAGAGGGAGAATTAAATACAGTCCTACAGATGAGCTTAACCTAGACAACAAAACAGAAGGGAGAGTATCTAAAACTTTAATCCAGCATCAAGCTGGCATGTGTAGCAAAGTGGAGCTGTGCTGCTCAGCCAACATAATCTCACATGGATTTCTCATCTTAACTGCTCAGATTTGACCCAAAAACTAAAGTCAATGCAAGGAATCAGAAATAGTTTTCTTCTGAAAATAAGAGATAAGGACTAATACTACTGGCAATATTATGACTGCGTTGGTGAAACACTTTTTTATTTATTTTTTTTTTTTTTATGATTTTGCAAATTTTTACATATACACTAATGTTTTTTTTTCAAGAAATTAACACTTTTATTTAGCAAAGATTTGTTAAATTAATCAAAACTGACAATAAAAACATTTACAATGTTACTAAAGACTTCTGTTTCAAATAAATGAGGTTCTTTTGAACTCTATTCATCAAAGGCTTCTGAAAAAAAAATGTATCACAGTTTCCACAAAAATAAGATAATAATAAGACATTTTTCTTGAGCACCAAATCAGCATTTTAGAATGATTTCTGAAGGGTCATGTGACACTGAAGACTGGAGTAATGATGCTGAAAATTCAGCTTTGCCATCATAAATTATAACTTAGATTTAAAAATGTCATTATTTAAAATGTATTTAAATAGTAAAAAAAAGAAAACAGTTCTTTTACAATATTTCTTTTTTATTATTGTATTTTCGACCAAAAAAAAAAAAAAAAAATTATAGTCTTGTTGAGCACAAGAGTTTTCTCTGAAAAACATTTAAATAATCTTACCAAGAATTAAAACTCGATAGGTAGTGTATGTGCGAATTAAAAGGTGTTAAATAATTTTCATGTATTTATTATTATCATTACTATTACTATGATTAATAAGAATAACATAATTATGAGACAATAAGTGCCTTTCAGGCACTAAGCAGGGAATTTTAAAAGCTATAGCTCATATAGCTACATCCGTACAGGCTTAAAAAGAGTCCTCTAAAGAACATACACAAAAACATCACATACAACCACTGCTTTATTTAAACACCAAATTAGGGAAGTTAATGAAGGGGTTGAGCAATCAAGTTGAAAAGAGTGAGCTGTTACTAACAGAACCGGTGGATGAAAGCACTTGTATAAGAAACCAGGAGAATATAACACTACCAAGTAAAGAAAACAAATACCTATCTATCTATCTATCTATCTATCTATCTATCTATCTATTTATCTATCTATCTATCTGTCTATCTGTCTGTCTGTCTGTCTGTCTGTCTGTCTATTCAGTCACACTCTATTCAGTAAGGAACATCTCTTCACTGAGCTTTTTCATTCTCACCTCTATATGCTGACTCAGTGCTGGAAACCGTGGAAACGGAGGCCTCTCCAAGTAGGACATCCGAACTGGCTGGAGTTGGCCCGCACACACTATCTGTCTTTTCTGTGCCTTTGATCAGCAGCGTTAAGCCCAGAGACGAGCAATCTGTGTGAGATCGGCACCTCAGAGCATCTGATGCCACGTCGGAGAAGGTGCCACGCTGACATGGCCGGCAGCGCACATCCTCTGCCTCACTCCCTCGCTTTCGGACGCCCCACCCCGGTGGACATAATGAGTACCGCTGACACTTTCCACCCTGGGAGAAGCTGCCTGGTGGACACACGCACAACCGGTCGGTGGTGGACGTACAGGGAGTTTTCTCGATAAATGGGGCTTGGCAGCGTCTCTGACAACGGTGGCACTGCTGAACACCGTTCTCGCCCCGGGTGAAGGTGCCATCTGGGCAGGGGCTGCATTCCCGTACACTGGCCTCTGTGCAGTGGGAGGACACGTAGGTGCCTGCTGGACATTTGTCGCACACCAGCTTGTTTCCAGTGGCGGGGTCGATGTGGTGGTAGTGTCGAGGAGAGAAGGGCTTCTCTGTGGTCGGGCTGGGGGTCAGTGTGTGGGTTAAGATGTCACTGACCGCAGTGAAAAGCAGCTAACAGCAATGAAAGAACAACAAGAAGACTGTTATGCAATGACAATACAAACAATCAAAACAAGACAATAAATGTCTTATTTAGCATGAATGACCACTGCGTCATCGGTTTGTTTGTATTGTAAGAGTCAACAATATAACGATAAAGAAAACCACTGGTGCTTGAAAGGAATCAAGTTCTTTCATTTGTTCGATGGCTATATACTCATGTCTTTTCAACACCTACAAGACAAGTTTGACATTTCATAATCACCAGTGAAAGTCACTAATTCAATAAAATGGAGCCAACAGTCATTTAAAGTTGTGTTGAAATGGAAGTAGCGACAGATGTTTTCTTCCATGTTGTGACGTACATCAGAGAAAAATGAGTTATTGGAAAAAAATGCAGAGTGGGGCAGGTTTATTTGGACAAAATGATTGGTGAAGTCCAGCATACATCATACAAAAAGTCTGTCACTTCACAGGGAAAAAAAAAAAAACATGAATGAATGTATTTAGAGAATAGATTAATTTCCATTTCACCCCAACTTTAAGCATTATCACTTCATTTGATCACTGAAATTGAAGATTGTGCAAACCATTTTATTTGAAATAAGACAAAGAAAACACTGTTTCATTATATCCACTGTACCTTGGTCTTAATAAAATAAGGCACTATATAAAGAAATACATAAATTAGACTATATATTTGGCTGCACTAAGACCCATTCGCCTTTCTGAAAAGTTGCTATTTATTTTTTATTTGAGCTACTGTGTTTTTTCTTTGGAACAATGCTCCTTTCAGAACATTGGTGATATGGGAATATTTTCAAAGTCTACTTGTTTCAATTTCATCAGATACCACTGAAAAACTGCAAAGTGTCACCACTCTATGCAGTGAAAAACACTGCTTTGCACTGTCCAGGATGAGTGGGAAGCTTTGGTTTGGTTGAATTTGTCTTTTTTTCATTCAACTGAAGTCTGTAAAAGAATGTCATTATTATAACAATTGTTGCAATGTGTGCATTTACTGTTAACCAAAAAATATTCATTAATAACACAACAGTATGCTGTACAAAAGTTTAGGTAATAAGCAATATCTCAAAGAGCATATTGATGTCACAAAATGGAGCGAATGACCTCAAGAACTTTATATTGTGACATCAGAATGCAGTGGCATCGATTCGGATCAACAAGCATGTTCTCTTCAGCCAGCTATGCAAGAAGAAACATAAGCAACTCATAATTCCTCTCTAAAACACTAAAGTCTGCATAACGTTTACACAGTCTACAACAAATCACTCATATAAAAACACTTTACAGACCAACAACAGGGAACCCTGGAATGCGTTGACAGCACTCTCTCAGCCTGGTGACCTTCAGAATAACTTTTAATGACAAGAAGCCTGTAAACACAGCCGCTCTAAAGTTACTACAGCTTGAGCGTGCCCCAGTGAAAGCCAAATTCCGATCATAACGGTCCCCCCCTTTCCTCTGGCGCATCCAGCAAAGCTGACTGCACAGCATGTTAACTGCTCCTAATATTCTTCATGATGCTAGCCCCCATTTTAATTCGGCATCTAAATGGGGCTTTGGCCACGACAGACATCTTGGACTCAGTATAAAAGTCGTCACCAAAAAATATGATGCTGGAAAGCCAGGCACACAAGGGCCTCGCTGCATCATCAGGTTCTAAACACAAAGTTCTATTAAGTGCTGATCATGAATCCCCTGGAGTTTTATTACATGTCCTCAACAACAGACCGCACAGAAGACTAGTATAAAATCGCAGGAGACTAATTTCCTTGCTAATACAAGGAGGGCTGAATCAAAACAAACATGACATTAATATTCTCCAGCCAACGCATACTGCCATCGCTGGGAACCGCGGGACGATGCCAGAGCGCTTGGGCTCGGATACACGTGTTGCTCTTCGTGAGGTGATGGGGATTGTTTCAGGAGGAAAGACTGAACATGAATAGCGATTAGACAAAGCTGTGCTTTCCCAGCGGCCTTAGCTCTAGAAGAGGGCCAGCAGTGAGCTAACAGGCGAGGGTTTGAAGTAGGGCAGCGAGGGGGACAACTTCACTGATGACAGGACAATGTCTGTATGCTTAGTGTGCTTCTAAAGCGAAGAATGAGTACACTGTTGTCTCACAAGCCGGTTTTTCTTTCAAACGGTTCTGGAAAGAGGAACTGGCAACCCAAGATAAGAGGAACACTTTTTCACGCACTCTTGCTTTTGATAACCACAAGAAGGGACGTGATGTACAAAACACTAAGACATGTTACAACTCCACCTTCTCATCCCACCCTAAATAGTGTCTGGGTTAAAAGGGCACTTGTACGAAACCTAATTTGGACATTTTTATGGAAGCTTATATAAATATTACTTCTTATGTGAGAGTGTATTCGCATTCTTGCCATCCATGTCTGTGTAATGTCTCGACATTCAGAAATATGCAGCTCTGGCACCAATTCAAAACGAACCCTTTTATAGCTGTGACTTTCAAAGTGCCATTTTCATAGAAACTCATAGGCTATACAAAAAAAAAATCATAAATATTTATTCAAAATGTTAAGCAGATGTATTATTACCTATAAGGCCATGCGAAACAACAAACGAGCAAAAAGAGGTTCTTAAATTCAATTAAGGCTAAGATTTTATCTTCTGTTCATCAGAAAACAGATATTAATCATGAAGCCTACTACATTTGATACATGAATTTTTAAGGCCTCTATAACATGATCAAACTTTGCTGAAAAAAAAAAGTGTTATACACAATCTGCATGCTTTCTGTCATCTGATTGACAGTTCATACTTTTTTTGATCAAGTTAAAGGCCTTTTAGAATAGTTTTAAAAGTGTCCTCTTCAGGTTGGGGTACACATTTTTCCCCCTCTGCGATCTTTACAGATTTTTATTACGTGAACATAAGAATATCTTTCATATTGTTAATCATTTCATGATGAACATTTAATGGATTTACTGTAATGTTTACTTGATTATACAGAATTTTTTGAAAATCATGTTAAAATTTAAGTGTCAAATATGATAAAACAGGCTTTATTGCACTGTTTTGCGCTATACATAAAAAAAACAGAGATTTCATAATAAAACTATGCATTAAAATATCAAATATATTTGGAGATACAGACAACTGATATTTACATGCATTTTATGCAAGTAGTCTGCTATACTGTCATAAGCTATCAGAACCTCATCATACTATTGGCCATGTAAATATCAACTACTACACCAAATTGGGCAATTTTGCTCAGTTTGGCCCTTCTAAATAAAACTGAGATGTTTTTTCTTCTTCGAGCATACACTTTGTATCTGTATTTCACTATATCATACTTTATGAGCCATAAAAGCCTCATGTATTAAATGTTCTACAAAACATATTATATAACATATTATTAACATTTTGTCTAAAAGTTCAATAAAGATTTTAAGATTCTAAGATTTTCAATTAACAATAGATTTAGCTGAACATTATTTCATGTGTCATGCTTTACAAAGTTAAAGCAGGATATTTAAAACCATAATTTACACTTTGCAAGGCTTGATTGTTGACTGAGCTGCTCTTATGAGCTATGATGTTTTGTAATGACTCATGGGGTTTCCTGACTAACCTTTGAGTAAATGGACTTGGCTTTTCACTGATACATGAGCTTGCAATCTGCGCATGCAGAATTATATAACTTCACATTTATTTATACTTAGTGAGTAATCAAAGATGTAACTAAATATTGAACATATGTGGGGAGACCAAATGTAAAAGTGTCATAGAACAACCCCCTAACCAGGGGTGTGTCTCACTGAATTTGCCTATGAACTTTAGGATAGATTTGTGAACGTTTGTTGTCTTCAAGACAAACATAGCATGCAAATCTACCAGAACAGACACAGGGACAGATGTGATATCATCAGGACTCCATGTGCCAGACTCTGCTAGACAAACAGGGCACCTGTTAAACCTCTGATACATCATAACTGAAGACTGCGAAGCAAGAACAAACACTCCCTGTCTGGAGGCATTCATGCCCGTTTTATAATCGACAACAGCCAACAAGTCTGCAGGTGGCATGAATGAATGAGAAATATTCCTGCAAATGTAAGGCCACCTGCCAAACACATTGCATCATTTGTGTCAATACCAATAAATACGTTTTTCGAGGGTGCATGGATGATTTAAACCGACGGAGCAAACTGCTAAACCTTCTGGTGTTGTGAGACTAACAATGCGTATTAGCCTGGATGGGTATCAAACAACTGAATCCAATTTTTGAAAACTGAACAGCAACAGTAAGCTGTTTGCATTATGGGATTTAAAGGTCCCCTGATAAAGGCCTGCTAATGGATGAGCCAGTCTGAAGTGATATACCAAATTAACCTCAGCTGACTTCCTATTGCATGAGGATATTAAGTAATGTAAATCTTTACAACACACTAAGCATATTAAGTCATGTCAACATGGCACTGTCTATGAAACAATAACATAAGTCATGCACGTCTTTAGAATGAAAACATATAGAAAATATCAAGCCAATGACATCAAAAACATGACTACAGGCATATTAAGTCATACGAATTACTTTGATTTAATAAAAAATATCAATGGTTAATATCTTCAAAACAAAAACAACATAGGAACATTAAGCGAATGTTTTAAAAAATTTTAATAAGGCAGCGGTTTTAAGTAAAGGAAATGTCTGTAAATTAATAAGTAGGAATATTATTAAGCCATAATAATTACAACCAAGTAAAATAATGTAGGCTATACCCATTTTAATACAGCTTAAAATAAGTCAAGTAGTGTCCCTAATTTAACCTTTAACAATTCCACATTTGATAGAATTGTTATTTAGCATTTTTATTATTAAATATTGACTAATGTAGGATAATATGTGAAATTAGTACCACAAACAATAGCCTACAATAAGATTGTGTTTATCCATTTTAAGCTGTGTCATAAGCCTAGGTGTGCCACCTTAACTACTAATTCGTTTAAAAGGAAAATAATTGCTTTATTATCCTGTCCTCATCTTTTGTTTGGGCTCCATCCTCACTACAGTATTATACAATAAGAGCGACACCAGGTACCTCCACTGTCCCTTTAAATCCAACAAAAGCCAGAATATTCCAGAGGACAAGAGAACCATAATGCGTAAATAAATGTATCTATCCTCCACTTACCATTATCAACGACCAAGTCATAAACATTTTCCCAGGCATTATCCCAGTGGAATCACTCTTGTTTAAATATGCCCAGGTCCACATCTGTTACTTTTCGGCTTCATAGGTGGAGCATCAGCATCTCCGCATCAACAGGACACCCACATTGTTGTGAGGTATTGTGCCTTTGCTGGGTTATTCCCTCAGTGTACAAATTCAGTCCACTGACGCCTTTTTATAGTCTGTGCCCCAGCGTGCACGGGTTTCAAGTAGTAGGGGATAAGCGCTTCGTTTTGGAAGAAGAACGCTATAATTCCCATAGCGATGATGGATGGATCTGTGGTCTGGCTGCTGTTTGTCCGGGTTACGAATGCCCTGTGCCGCAAACACGGGCTGCGGATGAGGGGCGGTACTGGCGACACACGTCACGACCGAAACTCGCCACTGGCTGCTTGTCTGCGCCGCACGCCGTATCACGGGCCTCACACGAGCCGGTTTCCGGGAAGATACTGGGGTGGGGGGAGTCTACCCTACTACAGGGCGTCAGACTGACAAATAGTATGACTAAAGGTGTTGCACAGGTGTACCGTACGCCCACACAAAGTAATAAAGTTAACCATTATCATTGTGGCACACTTTGTGGCAAATCATTACAGTAAACTGGACGATGTGACCTCAACTTAACCTTATAACTTATAAAGCCCTATATAAATTGTATAAAAACATATATAACATACTGAATAATTTACATATTAAAATGATATGTTAATATGAACGTATGTACAAATAGTATATATACACTGCCGTTCAAAAGTTTGGGATCAGTAAGATTTTTAATTTTTTTTTAACTGTTTTAACAAACAGTAGGCTAATATTGTGAAGTATTATTGCAATTTCTAATATTGGTTTCCTATTTTAATATACTTTAAAAAAAAAATAAATAAATTACGTGACAGTGCTGAATTTTCATTAGCCATTACTCAAGTCTTCAGTGTCACATGATCCTTCAGGAATCATTATGCTGATTTATTATCAGTGTTAAGATCATATCAGATCATAATCAAACGGTTGTGCTGCTTAATATTTTTTGGAACCTGTTATACATTTTTCTTTGATTCTTTGATGAATAAAAAGTTAAAAAGAACAGCATATATTCAAAATAGAAATATTTTCTAAATCTTTACTCTTTACTATCACTTTTTATCAACTGAACACATCCTTGCTGAATAAAAGTATTAATTTATTTAAAAAGAAACCAAACTTTTGAATAGTAGTGTATATTGTAACAAAATTTTGAATACACTATTCTTTTTAACTTTTTATTTATCAAAGAATCCTGAAAAAAGTATCACAGGTCCCTAAAACTATTAAGCAGCACAACTGTTTCCAATATCGATTATAAATCAGCATATTAGAATGATTTCTGAAGGATCATGTGACACTGAAGACTGTAATGATGCTGAAAATTCAGCTTCGCTTCGCAGGAATATATTTTAAAGTATATTAAAACAGAAAACTGTTATTTTACATTGCAATAATATTTCAAAAAATATTCTTTATTATTATTCTTCCTAAATTATTCATTCTTTATTTTTGATCAAATAGATACAGCCTTGATGAGCAAAAGTAAGTTAAAAAAAAAAAACATTAAAAATCTTACTGATCCCAAACTTTTGAACAGCAGTGTGTGTATCTAAAAAAAATCTAAAAAAATTTGAATTCAATATTTTTACATATGACTTTTATTGTCACCTCAGGGTGGTGGTTATATATGAGTGATGTCACCCTTGTTGCTAACTTCTGATTGGTTAAACTGACGGTGTTGCAACTCACTATTATAGTTATGCACGCAATTACACACCTACACACAATTTTAAAACTTATTTAGAATTATTACTAAATAAATAATTACATACATACAAAAACATCATAATAAAATACCTAAACTAAATTGGAAATAAATCATGTATGTACACACATGAATGTGTATATAGTCCTATGCCTACACTGTCCAGTCTCATTCACATTATTGTTTGAAAGAAAGTACCTCATCCAAACAGTCATCTTCAGGCCTCAGACATATGCAAACAGCATACGGCTCTTTTGTGTCACTGGCACAAGGACAGGAGATCATTTCCAGTGTGTCTCAGACAGGCAGAGCTCAGATCCCACTGGCAGATGAAGAGCACACCATCTGGCACAGGCCTACACGTGCATCTGAGAGCTAAAAGGATGAAACGGGGAAATGCTCTCACGTGCCACACTGTTTCTGCCCCAGGAACCCACTCTAAGTGGGTTAGTGAGTTAGACGATAGGGTAAGAGAAAATGCCTTGCTCTGCCTAACGTTAGTGCATCCATGCTGAAATGTACAACAATATGCTTATTTGTGCTGCTGTGCAATCACACACCACCTAGTGCTTTAAACAAACAACATTCCACCAGCACTGTGGACTGAAAGCTTTAACATTTTACTCAAATTTTATTATGTGTGCTGACACCAGATTTTTGTTAGCATCTGCTACAGGATATAAAGCGATGTGTCTGTATTCAGATCATGAATATGTCTGAAGCTACACAACCAAATTATATTTTATAATTATATGTCAGTCATTAATAATTAGAACAGCAATACTCAAAATGCCTTAAAAATTGTGTAAATCATTATTATATAATATATTATATTATTTGATTGATTTGATTTCATGTGCCATTTAAGTTAAAGAAAACACATTATTAATATAAAAGAAAATACAGTGTCATTTCACCGTTTTAGTTTTGTAAATTGTTCATATTCTGCCCTCTGCTGGCTGAAAAAGCTATTTTAAAGACATATAATGACAATTTTACAATACCGTCAACCTTATTTAATGATTTGATTTTGAAAAGCATTTATACAACAAATAATGACATTTAATTGAGGGAGGCAAAATATTAGGACTAAATAAGTTTCCTCAATTGGTACTAAGGCAATTTAAAATGAAGGTTTCAATGAGAAAGCAAGCTTTAAAAGAAAGCAGCTTCTGCGGTTGTCTAAGCAATTGCTTGGAGTGCCCAGCAGAGAGAGACAAAAACCACAAGAATATATTGAAAGAAATGCCACTCACTTCATAGGTCTGTATAAAGAGGGTAAACATAACAAAATAACTGAAACATCAAGCAATATATTAAGGACCTATTAAGGAGTACGGCCACCTTTTGCCCTTCAACAGTCTTAGAATGCTGTTACTAGTTCTAAACTGTGTTTATGAGGGGATACATTAAGCACGTATAAATCTACTAAGATCTGTGCTTCAGAACTACTCATAAAGTTTCAATGTTGTTTGTGTCTAGGGATTAGGGAGGACATGGAAAGCATGACTTCACTCTGGAGCTCCATTCCTAGGAAACCATTGGACCTTACGACCCCACTAGATGGATATCTAGATAGATGTAAATTGTGGGTCGACAAATTGTGTGTGTGTGTGTGTGTGTGTGTGTGTGTGTGTATTTGGTACAGTTCACAGCAAATGTTTTCTGAATTGTCATGTAATAAAATAGAATATTTTACGTTTTAAAAAGGTTGTAAATGATAGCATCTAAAAGTCCAGCACAGAATGATACAGAGCTTTTCTCTTAACTTTTTTGGTTACTTGATTTCTCATAAATATAACATAATCTGACCATTTTGCATATTATTTTTCATGATTTTCCTTTATTACTGCATAGGTTTTCACTATAACAAGAATAAATTTAGTGCTAAAAGTGCCAGCACCATGTGATCTATATCACCATGGTTCCTTCCTTATATTATATTATATTATATTATATTATATTATGTTATGTTATATTATATTATATTATATTATATTATCTTATATTATATTATTATATTATATTATATATAGTCTACATCTCAAACAAACCTCAGTTTATATATATTTTTTATAAATTATTATTTTAAAATTAGGTTGCGTATTATTCCACTATGTTGTAGTATAGAAAGGGTCTCATGTTACCTTGAAGTGATGCTAAGCCCTCTTCCAGCGTAAGCCGTAGTGTAATGCAACTATTTCTTTCTCAGTAAATTTAATTCTTTGTGTTTGTTTTGTAATCATGAACACAGGCTGAGCAGATATCATTTCAAACCTGCCATAAAACTTAGGGAAGTACATGGTTATGGAAATTGGCTTTGATTGAGGCAATTTCAGTTTACCGTTAACAGCTTAATAGCCAAATTTAATGCAAATAATTCAGTCACAGAGAGACATTCAGCTGAGAGAAGACGAGATTTCACAGCTACTTCACCGCCTACATACTCTATTGACAAAAATATCATGAGAAAGCGACTGCAGAATGACTGGTATTCCCCACCCCAATGTAAATGCAACATAATCATTTTTTTTGTATTAAAATATTTAAGATATGATAAACAAAAATTCGCCTTTTTCATTACTAAGTAAAATTCCTTCTTATATACAATAAAAAATACGAGTATATTTCTAGTTAATTGTTTGCTGTACAAATGAGCAAAAAGTATAACTATGTATTATATAACATTATATTATAAATATATATTAATTATATTTTTATATTGGTAAATCACTGCAATATTTGCGTGGATATGGCCATTTGCGCTTTAATAACCAATTTACACTAAAATGTCACACCTCAGCCTTTTGCATTCCAGCGAGGAAATCTGACTTCTCGCGGGATCCTCCCGATGAAATATCGCGGAGGCAAATCTAAGAAAGGTGGAGACTTCGGGATAACTTCCTGCACAGTACTCTCAAGAATCATACCTCATACTTTAAACGACAGGCCGACGTCAAAACCAAGTCGAATGGATAAGCAGCGCAAATAAACTCGCTAAAAAGCACTTCATCAACACGATTCCACGCACAAGTAGGATTTACCGCTAGCATCCAGCCTGCTAGCTAACATCAGCTACCAGGACGGCAGATTGTACACATCAGATCAAGACGGTCTCGTATCGAAGGACAGTATGGGTGAGTTCAGCTCGCTTCTTATGGATCAGTTACAGTGTCACTTCGCTTTTCCGTTTCCAATGAAACGGCGCGAGCGAGTCACTTTAGCATCGTTTTAAAAGAAGAAACCGTATCCAAGTGGAAAAAAGAAAGGAAAACTTGCGATCAGATGAATATTTGACTAGGCGCCAGTGTCGCAAACTGGCTCGGCTTGTCCAAACCAGTAAATTCCAGGCGTTTACGTCAAGATTAATGACTCCCTGCTCTGCCACTACAGTATTATTGTTTACCTTTCGGATGTAAGTGGCTTTGACGTTGTTTGATTGTTTTAAGACAGTTTGCACTAGTTGCTGTGGCTCAGTTCCAAGGAAGCCCCCTTAAAGGTGTACTCAGTTATTTTTGCTGACGAATAAAAAATTATATTTAAAGAAGTAAACCGCACTTTTGACAAGTCTTATTACAATGATATGCGATGGAGAGTCCAAACCATTTCAGTTTTCTAGAAAAAGGCGTTTTATTTAACACGAAGCGGGTCGCCCCTCTATGGGCGCCGTCATGTTTACATCACATGACATGCTGTGCGATGACCCGATTTATTACTATTATTAATAACAACAATAATAGTGTCAATTCCAAAACTATTAATAAGACAAATAAGAGCCAGCTAAAGGTTAACAACAACTTACTGAGTGCACCTTTTAGTGCTTTTACCGCAGCTTTAATAAGACACACCTCCCTTGCAAGAAGTTAGGCGGGTATTAGGTAAACAAATATTAAAGTGGAAAACGTTAGGTTAGTACCTGTTTTGCACTGTCATGCTCTACTGCACGACACTACTGGTTTGAATAAAGTGCAAATGTTCGAAGTTGTCTACAAATCCTCTTTTGGGTTAGCTTCATTTCCATATTTACTCCTCTCGATTTCAGGTTGTTGACACTTATTGAACTTACTGTATTTTTATTAGCAGTTATTTTTATTTTATTATTTTTAGAGTTGTGTTTGTTTTATTGGCTACGTCCTATGTCAGGTGACCAAGCCATTGGCTCATGCTTGTTAGTAGCTAGAAGCAAATTGCACATTCAGAAGTAGGCTATATTTTTGATGACTGGTTAAAGGGGTTTTATGATGCGATTTCAAGTTTTCCTTTCTCTTTGGAAAAAAGTTGTTTGTGCATAGATGAGATCCCTGAAGTTGCAAAGATTAAAGTCTCAAAACCAAAGAGATATTCTTTATAAAAGTTAAGACTCTGCCACAACCCCCTAAAACGGCTCATTCAAACACGCCCCCACATGTCTATGTCACGGTGTGGGGAGATTTGCAAAACACCGCCCAAATGTACACGCAATGAAAAAAGGCGGAAATATTATTCTCGCTGTAGAATTGTTGCTGCCGCCGCCACCATGTCGTGCAGACACTGTGTGTTTCGTTGTGAAAGAGAAACTACTTTGTTTGGGCTTCCAAAAGAGGACACAACTAGAAATCAGTGGTTAAGTTGTATTTACAACACTGTTCCAGAACAGTTCAACCCAAATATTAGAGTGTGTGCAGCGCATTTTATGGAGGACTATTTCCTGAACCTGGAAGAGTAGCCTACAATTCTGGCTTGCACAATGGCTGTTTCTATAAAGTGGGTCAATTCCAACTTTGCAAGGACAGTCTGGCTCTTCTGACTCACAGCCTGTAAGTACGTTTCTGCTATTGACTATTCAAACGTGAGTTTTGAGCGGTGTAGAGTAGTGCTTGTTGTTTGTCATTTCTCCGATCACAAATGCAGACATGGTAAAAAGACAGTATAAGTCATTATAATCCGTAATTATGTCTCCATTGGATGCAACAAATGCCTCGTTTATAATAGGTTTTATTGTTTTAGTCTTGTCACGCTGGGACACGGCATCACAATATGGTAAGGGGCGTAACATTTCCATCTCACGCTTGAGACATTCGGCCAATCACAACGCACTGGATAGCTGGCCAATCAGAGCATGCCTCGCTTCTCAGAAAGATAAGCTTTGTAAAAATCGGTGCGTTTCAGAAAGGCGGGGCATAGAGGAGCAACAATAATGTACAGTATGTGGAAAATAATGTGTTTTTTGAACCTTAAACCGCATAAGCGCATTGCATTACACCAAATACACAAAATAATACGTCAAATGACCCCTTTAATATGGCTAGCAAAACTCCTTTAGATCTTTTCTCTTAAGATCTTTTTTTGTCATCCATGTGATTATCTGAATGATGGGTCTTAATTGTATAACACCGTAGGGCAGAGTTTTTAATCTCAAACACAACCTCCTTAAGATACATACTAGAGTGGAAGATGTGTTAGAACATGTCCCTTTTACATTTACTTTTGGTCGAGAACCTAAGCACTGAGGCTCAAAGGAAAAAGTTCTGTGGAAATGTTTGGGTTTTTAGATACATGTTACATGGTGCATAATGGTCATTTGTTTTCCCAGCTGTAGGTTAGAGTAAATGTGTGGCGTGGGCTGCCGGCCGGCTGGCAGACAGGTTGCTTTCGTGGCCTTGAGTGCCTCCCCCCCTCTCGTCAGTAATTCATCATGTTGTCGCAGAGTTATGTAAGCGCTGGATTGGAAATTGAACCAATCAGGAAGTATGGAAGTGTGTTAGAGTAATAAATGTACTCTGCACAGGTGTGAGTGGACATTGCTTGGTCATGTTGGGTCTTGACTGCAAACAAAATCAGTACAGGCAAAGTGACAATAGGTGAACATTTCTCACTGATCTCATGTTTCAATGGGATCGTTAACACTGATCTGTTTTCCTCTCATGTGGGAATCTGCTCTACAGATGGCCTTGTCATGTTGTTTAACAATTAAAGGGTGGCCTAATAACTTTCAGTTGATTAGTAGTGCAATTAGTCTGCGTAGGTTACATGTTTCTAATACAATGGATTTTAATAGACATCAACTACATTATTTTTGCCAGCCGGAGCCTCACTCTTACAGACCCCAAACTTTTAAATGGCATTGTACATAATTAAGAACATTTCTAAATCAAAATGGTTTCATTTTGAGTTCATCGAAGAACCGTTGGGATTGATTAAGTGAATGATTGAGTCTAATTTGAACTGATAACATCACATTTGGTTCAAGCACTCATGTGACGAAGGAAATATTATTACAGTGCTTCGTTATGATGTTCCTTCCACATCAGTGAAAGAATGCAGACGGTGAAGACCTATTAATAATAATAACCGATGCATGAAAATAATTAGGTTTCAGTATTTTTATAGAAAACAAAAATAGAACCAGTACTGAATAAACCTTCTCCTTACAATGTCTCTTGACATCATGCAAAGGGCTGAAAATATGTGAGGAATCTCAGTAGCCTCTCCCAACATGCTACTGCACTACTAGTTATTTTGCCAAGTGATTTTGAAGAAAGGACTCTGGTTGACCTCTGAAGTATGTGTAATAATCTTTTGTTTGATTGTGTTTGATTGACGTGCTTAAGAATCCCATAGTTTCTCTGTGGTCTCAAACTTTTGACCTCACAGTATTTATTTATTTTTTTTAACCTGACAAAAATGCTTTGCTTGGAGAAACCAAAAATGATGCAGCTTCATGTATGACTTTGAGGAGCAGGCTAGATCACAATCTTGAAAGCTGCCGCTATTTTTCACACTAGTCAAAAGGTCTTCAAATTTGTTTATTTCATATTTGCTTGTTGGAAAAAAACCCTCTGTCTTGAAGTGCTGCAGGAACTTCCATTCTGGTTGGTCCAAGTTCTTCTTTCTGTGTAAATTCCAAATCTTTAAATGAGGACTAGTTTATTAACTGTGTGTGTGTGTGTGTGTGTGTGTGTGTGTGTGTGTCAACCAGGGTCTTGATTAGCTCGGTCCAAACAGCTTGAGGGCATTTTGAGGTTAAATTGAAATGAAGTTTCCCATATTAGTTGCTCTATTTCCTCCAAGCTCCAGTCGCATATTGATTGTATGTGTGTTTTTTTGTTTAGTGTAGTAATTTTATTTTATTAAACCACTGGCCCATTTAACGTCTGACCTCTCTGTCTGATTCATGGCACACACGACTCGCCTGGATTGCACTTCTACAGTGAACATATGCTCTGAATAAATTTTGAGGTTGTCAGCACATGGTTTTAAAAAAAATAGAACCACTTTATACAAGTTGCATTTATGTTCAGTTCAGAATCAAGGACATTTTCAGCTAGAATTTACTCTGGAGTCATTATTCTGTCACTAATTAGTCTTGCATAATCAGACTTTTGACTATAGTCAGAAAATCTGGACCAAGAGCCACCCATTTGTTCTGACATGAATGTTAAGTAATCAGGCCTTGTTTTGTGTGTTTTTTTTTAAATTAATTATAGTTTTTTTATACATAGGTCAGGTACAAAAAGGTTGTATGGAAAAACACTTTTTGAAAATCTTGCAAATGTCAAACTCAGAAACACAGCACATACATGCCAGCCTAAGGCAAGGACTGAATTTTTAGCATTGTAGACAACATTTTTTCTGTAGTAAGGTAGTTGTATTGTTTTTCTGTAAACATTTTGTTTCACAGTTTTTATGTAAAATAAATCAATAAAACTGCAGTAAGGTAGCAATATTCCGTGGTCAGAAGTCTGTGAGTGGTTGTACAGACAACACAGAATAAATTAATATTATATTGCAAACTTCTGCCAACTCTTGCCATTTCTGTGTGCAATATGTATCAGATGGTTTGTGGGCATGCCATCTGAAGATTTGACAAAGCTCTAACCTACGCTGGCAGTCAAATGTTTCAGATTGGTATGATTTCAATGTTTTTAAAAGAAGTCTCTGATGCTCACCAAGACTGCTTGTAATTTAATAAAGATACAGTACAAACAGTGATATTATGAAATATTATTACAATTTGAAATAAATGTTTTCTGTTTTAATATATTTTAAAATGTAATCTTTCCCTGTGATAGCAAGCTGAATTTTCAGCAGCCATTACCCCAGTTTTCATCCTTCAGGAATCAATCTAATATGCTGATTTGGTACTTAAGAAACATTTCTTCTTATCAATGTTGAATACAGTTCTGCAGCTGAATATTCTTATAATTTTTTTTTTTTATTCAGGATTCTTTGATAAATAAAATGTCTAAAAGAATAGCATTTATTTGAAATTGAATATTTTGTAATCATTTAAAATGTTTACTGTCACTTGATCAATTTAATGCATCCTTTGTTAAATAAAAGTATTAATTTCTTTAAAAAACCTTTAGACATCATATCATCCCCAGCACTAGTTGCTATATAGACGTTGTATTAAATGATAGAGATTTAATGATCAAAGTCATCATAATATGCATTGTCTGACTGTAGTTTGAAGGAATAGTTCACTCAAAAATGAAATATTATTTGAAATAATAATGAAAGAATATTATTTTCTCATGTTGTTCCAACCCCATATGCATCTATTTTTTATTTTCATGGAACACAAAACAAATTTAGGAAAACTCAATGTGAAGAATCTTGGGGAAAATAACAAATATTAATAAATAATTTCCATTAATGGGTGAACTCAATGTTAGAGTACCAGAACTGTAGTGAAAGCATTCTAGCGCTTGTGTGTTTCTCAGCTCCTTGATCCATCTTTGAGCAGTTTAGAATAAACAAGGGGCCGTTTACTTCAGCTCCACCTGTGGAAATTAGGTTTAAGATGTAATTTCAAAGATTGTATTGCTTGCTTGTTGGATAAAACTTAAACAGTTCTTATTAAAGCCTTGTTTCTTGGACTCAAGGCCGAAATTATTTCCTACTCCGTTCAGTCTTTTGTGTTATTTCACTGACCCGGTATATTCCTGTAGTTATTCACAAGCTGGCAACTGTGAATAGTGTTTTAAGTAAAGCTTTAAGAGATTTTGGCAATCAGAATGCAGAGAAGTAAATTACCTAATCTGTTTTCCTTTCTAAATGGCTGCAGAGGGAATAAGAGCAGAGTCAAAAAGCAGAGTCGCAGGCTCTGGATCTGCTCCTGACACTCATGCCAAGTCGGCCAACTATGTCATTATGACAATTTCTGCAACGCTCTGCTCTAGCTCAGGATGCTTCGGCAGGCGAAAACAGAGAGGCTACGTCAGCATGAAACATGGGATACATGAGCTACACGAAGAAGCCATATTGTTGTTTTACTAGACACTTTCAGTTTCCAAAAATCCTTTCTGTCATATTGGTACTGACCGGTGTTTTCTATGCAATAAGAGCACAGCATGCAAAATAAAAAAATATTCTTTCTATGTACTCAATGACATGATAAAGCCTTTTGAGTGAGTTAATTTGGAAGTTCATCAATTTGGAAGTTCTTCTTCCCCCTTCCCCCCTCCTTTATGGTTGGAAACATGGTCAAGGCTAAATTAGAAGCAAAACCCACTAACCACAATTTATGGTGGTTTGACATTATACATAACTTTGTCTTCCGCAAACTGCACCAACAAGAAGAGGAAGAGACAATGACTGTGAGGCCACCAGCCTTCACACAGTGTTAAAAACAGAAAGTGGCCACAGATTTCCATCCAAGAGGAGAGATGACGGCACATGGATTGGCGTTTACTCAAAAAGGCTTGGGTTGTGTACTTGGTTATCTGTTGTTTAGATTTTACTTCCAAGAGAGCTGTAAGATGCTTAACTTGTGAGACCCATCCCTTATGAGATGCTCTAGTCAAGTGTAGCTGTGTAAGTTGCAAGCGAAGTATGAAATTTGAGCGATTTCACTTTTCTGTATAGTTAGTTTTTTGGTTTTTTTTTTTTTTTTTTTTCCCACAGGGATTCAGTAAAAAATGGAAAACTCTTCCATCACATTGGGATTTTTTTGATTATTATTTAGACACTGCTAGGGCTTTCACTATCCTGGTAACATTACTAGGGTCTGATGTCAGGACCGAATAGGGTAATTCCAAAAATTTTACTAGATTTATTTGACCTTTTTAGGAAAAACAGGGAAAAAAAAGAAAAAAAAATCATTAACACTTTATTTTAAAGTGCCCTTATTATGGATTTTTGAAAACTTACCTTTCATGCAGTGTGTAACACAGCTCTAAGTGAATGAAAACATCATGCAAAGTTTTAAATCTGAAAGTGCACTGTGTATAAAGTTATTGTCTCTCAAAAGAAAGAGTCAACTCTGAATCACTGAAACGAGTCTTTTTTAAAACGAATCCCAAGCCATTTCATGTTGACGTCAACATGAAACATTAGCATATTGCCCGCCCACTTGTTGGTCTTTTGCTGTTGGTCTGAATGAAAATGCAAATTCATTCTTTGCCACTAGATGAGGCTTTTGGAGTGGTAAAAATAGCGGTTTCCCCGGTAACGTTGTACACAAAGCAGTACTGCACTCACAAACCCTGCTTAATCAGGCGTTACAGGCATGATGAAATGAAAATGAGACCAATCGGTGCAATCACCACAGATCAGCGTCACGCAAAGGAGGGGTTTGGAGAAATGAATCGTTGAGCGAATCGTTTGGAAGTCGTTGAGTAAGTAAGGTAAAAATAAATGCATATTATAAGACAATGAAAGTGTTTTTTGGCCTTGCATGCATGTCAACCTGTTGTTGGGGACTCCCAAAACAAAAATATGAACCTTTCATTACCCATAATAGGGGCTCTTTAAGGACCTATTCTTATTAACTAATTGTTTATTAGCATACATATTACTAGCATATTGGCTGTTTATTAGTACTTGCAAAGTATATATTTAGGGCTGGGCGATATACCGGTAGACACAATTAGGCTATGTTCACACTTTTTTTTGAAGCTGTCAGCATCTGTTTTACGTTATAATCCTATGGAGTAAACCGTGTTTTCAAAAAAGAACAGAGCGCTTTTTAAAACGCTACCGCTGGCGTCTTTTTCTGCAGCTCAGAGCGTCTTTTCAAGTTGAAAAATTTCAATTTTTCTGAAAAAATGCCCTACGTCAAGCGCCTTTTTGACAGCTGACCCATGACAAGCGAGGGGCGAGTCGTTTCCATAACAAAAACAGCAAGAAAAAAGGAGAAGATTGTTTCAGAGCACAAGGAGTTGTATGAAACCGTGCATCATCCAACCATAGCTCCTGGACTAAATTGTCGGAAGCACCATACAGTTTCCTTCCCCCGTATAATGTTGCGCTCCCACAAACATTGTGAACCGACATTACCCTCCCCGTTAACTTCAAAAGCCGACATTTCTGCATCACACAGCGCTAGGCTACCGTTGCAGCTGTTGTTATAGCAACAAAAGACGCCCTCGGCTGCTATTTGTAACCAAAATGCTGCCAGCTTTTTATTTTACTAAAAAAGCGCTCTTGTCAACTTTTTCTAGTCAAAAAAGACGCCAAGTGTGAACACACCCTTAAGTGGTAGAAATTTGTCAACCTTTAGAAATTTTGGACTATTGTCTCTATCATGGTTACATGCTCATGTGACATTGCTGTGGTCATGAAAACGGATCATTTGCACACGTTTTTAAGCATTGCAAGTGATTTTAAGCCGTTCAAATGCAATCAGCTGCAAAAGGAAGCTCATTTCACTATATGTGTGCGCTGTCTGTTTCTAAGCGCTGTCAGTGAGGCACGTGCATGTGAAGACGGTGCTCATAGAGCATGGGAGTATTGAAGAGCATTAGTTTTGTAGGCCTTGAATGGTTAAATGCACACACTTGTATGTTTCAAAATGCCCGTCTTTGCAAGTATCATCGTAAACACAGTACTTTAGGTCTTATGTGAAAGGGAACAGCTGAGAAAGAAAACACGTCACAGAATATTGGATCTGGGCAGCTCTTAAAGTGACAGCTGTCTAAAGTTCCTGCTGTCTGTCATTCATGTTAATCAAACAACAAAAGAGAAAATCTCTCACTGCTCTTGAATAAATTACTTTTGTAACTTTAATGAGAAGAAATGTATATTTTTAATTACACAGTGAAGAATATGCAGTGTTTTTATTAGGGCTGCCCCCTAATAGTCGACTAAATGTTAGTCGACCAGAAGAGGCTTGGTCGACCAAAATGTTATTAGTTGCTTAGTCGCAGGAAAAAAAATTCCACATTGGTGAAGTCACGCAGTCAGTGATGGACAGATCGTTGACGGCTGGTCTATGTGGCTACAGTACATCGGTGCAGGACATTCAAATGCTCATCATTCATCGACCTCAAATCAGGATCATCATCTGAATTATGTAAATAGTAGCAACTTTACATGGCTGCTTAAGGGTCAGTGACGTGACGCTAATTTTTTTGTGTCCATATGGTTTAATTAAATTTAAAAGGGTTAAAATCTCAAAATAAATGTGCAAATTAATTGCATACATTCTCTTTTTTGTGGACCAAGTCTAAACTTTCTGGTTTTAATTCACTTTGAGAGAATATTTACGGGATTATTGCAAAAATATCAATGTGGTGTAACCGTAAAAACTTGTACCAAAAAAATTATCTTGTTTAAAAAAGGTGAAATTCTCAATAAAACATCAGATCAGCTAGTTTGGCATAACCGTACATTAGTACTATTTTATAGTAAATAAAAGTAAATGGAGCACCATTGTTCTGAGTATTATAATTAATTTGGGGAATTATGGGAGTCAAGTCAAATTCTTTGAATGTCAAGGTGGTGTAACCATCATTCAAGGAGCCATTTTGTTAATATTTTGCAAGAAGATCATGTGACAGGAAATTATATCACAGAGAAGGACCTCTAGTGATACAACTGCTGCATGCAAATGTTAGTAACTCTCTTTAAAATGTGAGATAATTTGACATTTTTGCTTATGATGCTGATAAAAGATGTAATATAAACTAACCTACTATTTGAAACTATTTTCAAGTGTTAAATGTTATATTTTTTAAGAAAGTGGTTCTTTATCTACAACTTTATTATTAAAGCTCTGTAAGTCTAGAATAAAATAATTATGTTGCACAACATTAGTGTTTTTTAAATGTTTAGGCTAGCTTTAATGCATATTTCTATTCCATTCACTTAAGATTTTAAAGGGATAGTTCACTCAAGAATGAAAATTGCCACCTGATTTACTCACCTTCAAGCCATCCAAGGTGCATATGACTTTCTTCTTTCAGATGAATACAATCAGCATTATATTAAAAAATGTCCTGGCTCTTCCAAGCATTATAATTGCAGTGAATGGGTGATATTCAATAATCCAATAGATGTCCAATAAACTGCATCTATCCATCATAAAAAAGTGCTCCAGACGGCTTAAAACTTTATAAACCGTAATTTCTACACTGTAAAAAAAAAAAAAATGGATTTAAATTAAATTACAGTTTAATTTACAATTAATACAATTAAAATTTACAATATTTCTTATAACATATTTCTTTAACTGATGTAATGTTACTATGCCAACCTATTGAAGTTCTGAAATCTATTTTGATAGCCATCAAAATCAGGTGATGATGAGAAAGTCACATGATGAACCAAAGCTCACCACAAACAGCTTTTCCACAAGCTCAAAGACCAATACTAATATATAGAAGATGCACAGTGTCATTAACACAAACACTAAACACCATCATGGTGACACTCATAAAACTGAAATATGCTATAAACAATAATTTAACAAAATTTGTTTGCAAATCTAATGTAACAAACAACCCTAATAAACATAACTAATAAGAAAAAACGGTAACACTACGATAAGGTTCATTGGTTAACTACATTAGTTAACATGAACTAAGCATGAACTATACTTCTAAATCATTTATTAATATTAGTTAATGTTAACTAATGCATCATTAAATTCACAAGCTGTGTTTGTTAACAGTTAATGCACTGTGAACTAACATGAACAAACAATGAATTACCGTATTTTTATTAAGTAACATTAACAAAGATTACTAAATAGTGTAATAAATGTATTGTTCATTAATCGTTCATGATAGTTAATACATTAACTAATGTTAACAAATGACACCTTATTGTAAAGTGTTACCAAAGAAACTAAGAAGAAACATAGTTATTTCAAACAAAAACATCAAATTTGAAATGCAGTGGAGGGAATTTTGGGAACATCAATTTACGTTTTTTCCCTGTAAATTATACAGTCTTTTTCACTTCCAAAAATGCTATTTTACCGTGAAGTTGTCTGAAATGTCTACACTTTTTCACCGTATATAGTAGCGGAACTTGCCAATAACCATTTAACAGGTTTTTACTGTAGTATTTTCACAGTTTTTTTATTGTTAAAATCACTGAATTTTTTTTCCAGTGTAGCTTCCGCTAACTGCCGTACGAGCATTCATGAGAGTGGCGTTCAAGCGGATGACGTAGGATGTAGGTGTGGCATAAGCTCTGGTGAGAAGTGACAAACATGGAATCGTAGAGGAGAGAGCAAAACAAAACACTGGTCAAGAATTAGAAGTACAAAATGAGGATCTGTAAAGAAAAATGTTGAAGGATTTCAGTATAAGCCAAGAGGAGATTGGTTTTCCTTTGCTGTAAATAAAACTTTTTGGGTGAACTATCCCGTTAAGCAATATATAGTATCATATAATGTAATATATACATAAATGATTTAATAATGTAGCAGAAGGTCGTGGGTGAGTATATTCGAACATAAATTCAGTGATAAAAATGTTAACCAAAGATTACAATTTACATCTGTAAAATACAATTCATTAAATTTCTTACATTTAATATGATATAACAGAGCCCCTTTTCCCCAATAGATGCCACAATACAATACGAAAATTAAAATTACAAAATGAGACATGAGTTCACTGTACATCACTCTGATGATTTCTTGTTAGATATTGTTTCTTAACTGTAATTACAATATGAGACATGAGTTCACTGTCCATCAATATAATTTTGTAGCCAGATTTTTATTTATTTTTATTTTTTTTAAGCACTAAAAACAAGGCACTTCAGCTGAACTTATTGACAGTCATGCTTGATTTTCGGTGTCAATTTCTTCAACAAACAGTGGCCTTTTGCTGTAAAAGCAACATGGTCAGGTGGTGTAACTGGTTTTTGTCAATTGGCATAACCAGTATTTTTCATAATATAATTATATACAGGAAAATTAATGTGGAATGAAAGGTAATCATCTAGTTTAGTATAATAATATGGTTTTTAACATTTTTTTTACATAATTTGTCAAAGTTTGTGTTTTCAGCATATGTCCTGCCAAATATTGCAAATACCCATTAAAATTTACATTTAGAGATAACTCTAATAAAATCTATTTTCGTGTGATATTTTAAAATTAAGTATTTATTTCTATGAGTATACTTACATGCCATCTAGGTGGATAAAATATTTAATATTTCTTATTCATTCAGTTTTAACTTTTGTAAAAAATGGTACATGTCATTTTTAATTACATAAAATCAACATGAACACACTGTGTACATTTTAAAATACCTGATGCATGCTTTTAAAACAAGTTTTTAAAAGATTTTTGAATTTCTCATCTTGCCAACCCCTTTTTGTCACTGACCCTTAATCTAATTTTAACCTAGAAAAATGTGTGCTATTCAAGCGTCTGTGCGGAGTGTGGAAGCTGAACAGTAGCGTTCACTGCAGGACAGATGGAGGCGCCGGTGCGCTCATTTTCTCTTAAAATACTCTTATTTTTGTTCATACAGATAAGAGTAATACATCTTTTTAGAATCTGTAAAGACTGTTTTTTCTGTATACTCAATAACAACAAAACATTGCGCTTTTGTAAAATAATGAAAGCAAACAGGATGCGCTTTCTGCCGTTTACTCTGTGAACTTGAGCGCGCAACTCCATGTATACTTGCCTTACAGAAAATATATCTACAGAGAGTGAAATGTCTACTTTCAAATGAACCAATTCAAATGGAAAACAAATAGCCTATTCTAATATACTAATTTATCCTGTCCAAATGCTTGTAATTAATTTCTTATTCTTATTTAATCGTTGACTGTTTATTTGTCTTCAGTGAGCTTGAGTTTGTTTTTTGTTTTTTTGTTTTTTAAATTTATTTTTTTTTATTTTTATATTGACACTGGTGACAAGAATTATAAAATTTCTAGGGTATCAAAAATGTGATGTGATATAAAGACTATAATTAAAGCAAAAATAACTATATTGTGATATATATTGTTACTGTGAAATAAAATGGCTCATATCATGATATAAGATTTTGGTGATATTGCCCACCCCTACGTATATTAACTCCTTATTCTTCATGACCATATTTTAGATCCCTTAATCCTACCCCATGCCTAAACTTAACAACTATCTTACTAACTGTTAATAAGTAGCTAATTAGGTGGTTATTGTGGCAAAAGTCATAGCTAATAGTTAGGCTAATTGGTAGTGAGAATCGGTCCTAAAAATAAAGTTTATCCTGGTCAGAGTTCTGGTCAGGGTAACAGCCATACAAACTAATAACAAGATTAAAATGTAACGCATTAAACATGATATACAAAAACCAATGTGTTGTAGGGGTGTCACATTATGCAGCTAGTTGCCACCTGTCATAAAACAGTAAATTTAAAGAAGAATGTGATTGGTAGCTTTATTATTTATTTATTATACTACGGGGCCGTTGAATGCTTTAGTCTGATTGGCTGACGAATGTTGTAAGGTGTGCAGTTATTTTCAGGGAAACGCACGGCGAACGTAGTTCAAGGCAGGTCTTGATCGCCTTACATGTCCATATCACTTTGCCAAATGATTTCAGTTATTTCAAAGTTCCTTACAGCCTGAAACAGCAAAATAACCAAAACTCACAATGACACTGGCCAAGCAAATAAATATAGTAAACAATAAGATAAAAATGACAGATTATTTCCAATTTTTGCCCAAAAAATATTTTATTGCGTACGGAAAGCACATACTCTATTTCTCCCGCTCTCTCTCCCTTACAGACGCACATATATAGTACAGACAGTTACACGCACTAGTGCTTTAAGGACAAAAACCGGACGAATGCCTTGAAATGTATCATCTGATCGATGTTTTGTACTTATTCAACATTTCTATAGATATGGTTATTGTGAATTCTTCTGGCCACAATAATTGTGTAGTGAAAATTTGATATTGTGACAACCCTAATATATTGTATTATTATTATTCACTGCTGCAATGTGTACACCTTCCACTTCTTTAGCAGAAAGAAAACGTCTTCTTTGTCAAAACATCGTATTTCTGCAGTTTGTAAAAGTTTTGCCTCTTTGTCGCCATCTCGGTTTAAAAACCTGGAATTGCAGCTCTGTGTGGAATTATCTTCCGTGCGTGGGGTTGTGCTGTGGCATGGCTCCAACGCGGATGAATCTAATGTTTTGAGGAGTATGTGTGTCAGTCTGTCAGTCACCGCACCAGTGTTGATACTGTACTTAGCAGTCACAGATTCTAGCCTACGTCTTGGAATATATGATCCAAATAAGAATTTTCAACGTATATTGCCATCTGAACAAGTAAGTAACAAGTCTGCCACATTTGTTCTGACCAACTGAGGAAAAAAACATTACAATAAATCACGCTACCAATAAATCTAACAATCAGTTAGCTAATATCACATCTAACCGTGCAAATTATTATTATTGTTATACTTTATTCTCAAATTATTAATGTTAACAACATTAGTATTGCGTGACAATGAGTATAGTGTGTATTATTTAGCATGTAGATTTCAACTTCTGTACAGTCTAATCTAATTGTCATGCCATTCGAATTTCATATCAATAAATTCTTTTAACCCAAAAAGCAAACTATGCTCTCTTCAAACTGGTTTTCTTTAAAATTAAAATCTTGTGTAATCCCAGGCTATCTGTAATCAGATGCACATTTAAAACTGGAATATAATTTAATTTCATTCACATGTTTCATAAACACATAATACTTTCTGGATTACAATCCACCATCAAAACGATACATTTAATTTAATTATTCTAGCTGCTGTGAGAAAAGGCTATAAACGATCTGTCACCTGCAGGATCCTCACATGCAACAGCCTAGTAGCCGGGACAACTTCTTTATGTTTACAGACGTGACGTAATGACGCAGTGCCATGATCGAATTTCCCGCGAAACCTACCCATACCACTCAAATTAGAAAACATTATTATAAGCTAACCATTGTGAATCGGGCTAAAGTAAGGTGATAGATTTGAAAACTGGCTGGTTATGTACTTGCTCAAATATTGATTTCGGATCATTTTTAAACCAAAAAAGTTACAGACTGCAGCTTTAACAACTACAATCACAGTAGTATATTGACTGATTTGTTGAACTTCCAGCCTTGTAAGCATGTAATAATTATGACAACATAAAGCACTGACAAATAAGCCTGGTGTAAACATTATTATGAAAGTCAGTAATAAATTACACAAACTAAAGTAGATTGCAGAAATATAAAAACAAATCTGTTGCTTTACCACACTCAGTATTTAGGTAATTAATTCAAAGTCACTGTAATAAACATATATGTAAACTTGGGGATTGCACTTTTTAAACACTGTCTGTTAACTTTGGTTGAGTTACTGCTTGAGTAGTTTTCATGTGCTGTTTTGAAGTAGGCTATGTTCATATATACGCTTTCAAACATTTCCACGTGTAGCGTGCCACGGTTGCCAGCCGCCCAGCCGTTGCAAACCGCGGACTTGACAATACTGCAGCATGCCAGCTTGATGCTTCCTCTGAAGACTGCTTAGATGTGTTCGACTTGAAGCAGTGCTGCTAGACCGATCGGTGTGTGTCATCAAAGTACAGCGAGAGCTATAAGAGAGCTATAAGAGAGCGGCTTTCTCTCGCCATATTTTGATGCCATACACCGATCGGTCTTCAAGTCGAACACACCTCTTTACTCTCGCGTGTCACGTGACAAAATGTAATCGCAACCTCTGCGGTTGAAAAATCGCGTTTTTTCATATCGCGATATTATTGCAAATGCAATTAATCGTTCAGCCCTAGTGCATATGCAGCTGATCACATTCTTCTTATACTCATGCAACTCTCACAGCCAGATTTAGCGCTTTTCCTAAGGCATTGTCTAACACGATACAATTTCCAAAGACTCTGGAAATGGTTGGGAGATGTTTGTGTCTGGGTGTTCATGGTAATGATTAGGTAGCAGAGAAACGCACATTGCTCAGACGTTGTTGTTTTTGTTTGCCTGAAAGTTGATGGATACCACTTTGCTTGGAAATGGTCATTCCCAAGCCCTTGAAAAAGTGATTTAAGTGCTTTTGGCTGTTAAAATGACCATTGTTAGGCTTTGTCCTCGTAAACATACCTATATTTGATTAAAACATTGTTTATAGGCTGTGCTCTGCTGGCCCTTGGCCCAGTGATATTGAAGTTATCGCTCAACAAAGAGGTCAAACAATAGTGGCTGTAAAGGGCAAGGTCTAGATTTCCACACGGTTCATCTGTGGTCTTGGTACGGAATGTTTATTCACTCTTTAAAGGTCAGATCCAACTATATTAGGACACATTTTAAATATTGGACTAGTCAGGTTCATGTTGATCTGATTGCACTTTAACTCCTGTGTTAAGTTAAAAATCTGGGTACAATCGTTTTGAAATTAATTGTAGTCATTACAATTAATCAGAAATCACACTATGTAAAACAAAACAAAAAGCAAAAAAAAAAAAAACAAATGGTGAAATAAACAAACCTTTAAAATCAATACCTATCACACATTAGAAACTGACATAGTGAAATTTTATTTTGGGTCTGTGCAGCTGCCTTTAACAATGAAATATGAGATCAAATTGACTCATAATCATCATAACTGTAATAGAAATTCTATCACATCAAAGTGTCGAAACAGTGCAGGTATGTTCATGGTCCTAAGTGAGGAAAAATCACAAAATTTCAAGAAAAACATTGTAAGGTAGCCAGTATTTAAGACAACATGAAATTCAAAATGGGTCAAATTGACTCGCAGCAAATGAACAGTTCATCAAGTTCAATCAAGTTAATATTCTCATAATTTTCTCACCCATGTGACATTCATATGACTTTTGGACTACTTGTATGATAACTATTGTGCTTTTTTTTTTATCCATATGTGTTTCATCTAAGAAAGACGGAAAGTCATGTGGGTAAATGATGACAGAAATTTCATTTTTGGGTGAACTATTCCTTTAAGGACCATCAATACATTTTAAATTGTATACAATATCAGTTTCAGTGTATGTGTCAATGCAAACAGACCATTTGTTGTTGAGATAGACCATTAATTTCTGCATTTGTTTTGCTTTATCAGTTTGTATTTGGTGTGAAATGCCTTGGTTGTATTTTACAGCACATCCTTGTTAAGTAATATCTGTGCCATTATGTCACAAACAACCTTTATCAGAGTCTTAATCACAGCATGACTTTCAATGACTGTCTGTTCTCCCCTTTGTAGTTGAGGTGGTGGTGGAGTTTGAGTATGAAGCCGCCAACGAAGATGAGTTGACCCTCAGACTTGGAGATGTGATCAGAAACGTGCGACGGATTGAGGAGGAGGGATGGATGGAGGGAGACCTCAACGGGAAACGAGGCCTTTTCCCAGACAACTTTGTAAAGGTAATTTCAAGAAATGATTTTTTAAATATAATATATTGGCTTTATGTAAGGAAATAAAGGAGGGTAAAAAAAACTTGTGTTTGGCCAAAACTGAGTGACAACAGGAAGGAAGTGGTTTTCTTTAGGTATGACATTACAAGTTTTGAATTCCGTCTGAAATCTGGCCATGTGTCATTGCAGGTATTGCAGTCTCATCTTCAATTTGTGTTCTTCTTAATTAGTGTTTTGAATAGTTACTGAAGCAGCGTGAGGAAACCCACATTAAATTTGGTTGTAATGGCAAATCTTGTCAAAGGCAGGAAATTATTGCTTTCGTTTCCTTGCGGAGATCCTTTAGTAGGGTGTGAGATAATCGTCCACTCCCTTAACTGAACTTTGATCCCAGAAAGATCTGATAGTCAGCACTCAGGTGGTTTCAGGAGAAGATCATGGAAATCGAGCAGGTAAGGAGCTTGTTTTAGTTTGTCTGTCTGCCAGTTTGTATCTAAATAAGATCTTGGGCTTGTCGTGTCTGGAAAATATGTTACTGGTAATGTTTTATCTAAAGGTGGTTTTCTGTTCATTCAGTTTCTCATAATGTGGCACTGGATTTGATTGCCTGTTTCGTTGAATCACCAGACAGATCGCAGATAGCCAGGATTTAAAGGGCACTTACAGGAAAAGCATAACCAGAAAAGAGTTATTTAGTAAAAATGTTTTTACACTAACGGCACAATTTTATTGTGTTCTTAAAATTCATTTTCTAAAATTGTGCATTTAGAAACATTTGTGTTTTGAATAAAGATTTCATTTTTTTATATTTATTTATTTTTAGACAGGAATAGTTTTTGAAGTGATTTACACTTTTTAACTGAGGACATTTGGGATTTTATGTACTGCTTTCAGTACACTGGTTTCATGTATGGATAATTTTGTATATTTATTTATTAATTATAATTATTAATTATTTAGGTATTATAAGAAAACCAGGAGCTTTAAAAAGGTTGAGAAGGCTGACCTCAAATTAGTTACTGAGCAGGGAGTAACAAAAAGGAATTTCTTGTCAGCATCTCAGACAGGAAGTTTGGAGCGGATGCAGCCTGTGGCATTCTCCATTCTGCACCGGAGCCTCCAGGAAACAAAGAGCGCTGCTCCTCATGCCTTTCTCTCAAACACAAACCCTGTCTGAGTCCATATAAACCCAGCTAAAAATACTTCTGTAGAGTTTCTGTGGTAGTGCTGTGGCAATGCTAGAATAATGCTAGGGTACTTTGATATATTATGCAGTACTGAATGTGTCACATAGTACATACCATAGTATTAAAGGGTACTTCAAAGAATGTCATGTTATCAACCATAGTACATTTCCAAAAACAACAGTATTATGCCTCAAAATCCATGGTAGTTCCTTGGGTACTAGACTAAATAAAGCAGATGCAAAGTGTTCTGATTTTGGCATAGCAAATGAGGTTTAAGCAATTTAACATTTTTTGCTAATATTATTATTATTTTAATGTAATTGCATTTATGTATATTGTGCCACTAGGTTCACCTAGTGAAAGAAACACTTTTTCCATTTAATTGATTTAAAGTTGTTGACATTAAATGATTGCTTTATTTATTTATAATTAATTTATTAACCTTTTAATCCCCTGATTTGTAGAATGCAATTTGTGTTTAAATGAATTATCATTTTAAGATTTAGATTATGATTTCAACGTACAATCTCTACAGATACATTTCAGACAACTTTAAATCAGTTCGAAAGTGGAGGGTCAAACACCCCATATGTTGTTTATGCTGACGTTTATTGGTATTTCATATGGAGAAATATATTATTTAAAACCATATTTTGAAGTTCATTTCATTTTAATTCTGCTTCATTAAATTCTAATTGCTACCTTAATTACAATTCAAGAATTTAAAAGGTTTCTTAATTCAGTGCTAATTCAGGTGTAATACACTGGCTCTACCAGCTCAGGATTCTTTATTCTTGTTTATAGTATGAAGTGCTATACTTCAGATCCTCTTAATATCCATACCAAATACAAATATCATTGAGAGAGTGAGAGAAGCACAGAGCAAGTTTCAACTGGATGAGCTGAGATCTTGCTTCTCGGGGCTTATGAGAACACGGCTGTCTGAAGTCGCTGGAGATCTTATCACTCCTTTGTTTCTTTTCTGTCTCTCTCTTCCCACCGTTTTCTGAATGTGTGAGGGAGGCTGTGGTGTTGCTGAATTTACATGTGTTTGGAAACCGTGAATGTAGGTGCTAGTCAGTGGTTTCTGTAGAGTTTTACATGATGTGGGTGTTAAGAATGTAAATGTAGAATGTTAAACCTAACAAAGAATTCATGGTAAAATAAACAAAACCTACAGGTGCTGTTGGGCGTATAGATGTTGAATTCTCTCAGACATTTTCATTTGAATTTAAACTGCCTTAAATTCTGATTTTTTTTAATTTATTTTATTACTGAAAAAAAATATTTCTGTATTTATTTATCAAACAGGTTGCTAAATCCTTTATACCATAGTATAAATACTAGCAATGCTATGAGTGACAAAGAAATATGGCGTAATGTGTAAATACAGAGACAAATTAATATGAGAAAAATGACATAGAAGATATAACGTCTGTCAGGTTCCAAACAAGCTGAGAAAATAATTAAAAATGATGAATTACCTTTCATTTGTGCAGCGTTTTCTTCGCTGGATTTTTCAAAAATACACAATGTCATATGATTATTTAATATATAAAGCATTTTCATTTGAATTTTCAGGGAAAATAACATGATACATGTTGTGTCCGTGGTATAAAATTACTCCTACCATGATGTGTGATTTGTCATACTGCTGTTATATGTGATATTTGATTCTTTGTGTGTGTGTGTGTGTGTGTGTGTGTGTGTGTGTGTGTGTGTGTGTGTGTGAATCAAGGAGGTGAAAAAAGATGAGCCAAAGTCCAAAGAGGAGCCAAAGGAGGCTAAAGAAGTGAAGGAGGTGAAAATTGAGACTCCGATACAGCGGCGAGCATCAGGGAATGTGGCGAGCCTGGTGCAGAGGATCAGTACCTACGGCATCCCGGCAGGAGGAATTGGCTTACAGCCCCATTCTAAACCCCGTGCCTCAAAAAAGAGTGCGTCATTTTTCATTTCAAATTCTAACAGCTTTTTGCTCTTCTTTAATTTAGAGATTTTGTTTTTAGAATGCCACACATAAAATATCCCTTCTACCCGACAGACCACATATCTGTCTCTGTGACAGCCCTGGACTCGATAACAAGTTAAAAAATTGTCACGAATCCACCCAAGCTTTTTAGCAAAAGTAGCCAATCAGAAACACGTTGTACCTGTAAATCATTTTGCATGTTTGAGTTTGCTGACATTGGGTTGACTGACATGTCTTTGGATAAAGGCCATGTGGTCAAATGTAATGGTCTCATTCAGTCTAGTGGAAAGTAGCATCATGGGTTACAGCATCTTTATTGTTAATTGGTTATTGGTGTGTCATTGTGGGATTTAAAAAAACAACAACTTTTTAGCATTAATTTAATGTCAAAATAATTTGTCACAGCAGGCTGAGATGATTTTTATATAGCTATCCATAGTACAGCAGATGGGAATATCTTACCATTTATTTATTTATTTATTTATTTTTTTAAATTTGTTTTATTTTTTATTTTTTATTTTTTTTTTGGATTGAATCAGATTTTAGCACAAAAATGTTTAGCAGATGACAGCTTTGGCCAGTAGTGGGCAGCAGTTGCTTTCTTATCGGCTCATAAAGCCTGTTTTCATTTCCTCTGTCTTGAGTCTTGAGTGTAGGACTGGCTCAGATTTTAGAGGAAGTCCACTTGATCCACTCCAGCTGCATGGGAACATTGTCACAGAACACACAACTATTGTGGTGCCTTCCTACCTTCAAGGTTTCTGCTGAACAAATCATCTAAAACCGTGATAACAGTGGAATGTAGTTGTGTTGATTATCTTCCTCTGTGCTCCTGTGCAGGTTTATCACATTGTACCCTTGAGGAAATAATGTATATTTTGTTTCATTTCTGCTCAGTGCAGCTTACATTACAAGCCAACCATAGAGAGCCTTCTACTAAACTAAACAGTACTGTGGTGGTACAGTAATAGAATTAGATGCCAATACTGTAGTATTTCAATATACAGTGATAATGATAATTTATTACTATATTCATGTACCATGGTATTAACTTTAGTAGTATACAAAAAAATTCAAAAGTTTTGGGTCAGAAAGATTTTTTTTAAAGAAAGTAATACTTTTATTCAGCAGTAATTATTAAACTGATCAAAAGCTTTAATTTGATAAGCAATAAATTAATCGAATTAAGGGACAGTAAAAGCAATTATAATGTAAAAAAAAAAAAATCTAAATAATTGCAGTTTTTTTACTTGCTGTTCATCAAAGAATCCTGAAAAATGTCTAATGGTTTACACAAAAATTAAACAGCACAACAACATAATACTTAAGAAAAGTTACTTGAGCACCAAATGAGCATATTAGAATGATTTCTGGAGGATCATATGACACTGAAAACTGGAGTAATGGCTTCAGAAATTTCAGCTTTGCCATACAGGAATAAATTACTTTTGAAAATGTTTTACACTATTACTGTTTGTAATATATTTTTGATCAAATAATGCAGCCTTGATGAGCATATGAGACAAAATAATTGATACAGTAAAACAATTTTAAAAATCATTTATGTATATTTTTATCAGAATTCTTTTAATGTGAAGTTCAAAAGAACAGCATTTATGACATACAAGTCTTTTTCTTTTTCTTTTTTTTTTTACTTTTTAAATGTTTACTGTCACTTTTAATCAATTGAATGCATCATTTCTGAGTAAAAGTAATATTTAAAAAAAATAAGTAAATAAAATGTTACTGATCCCAATCGCTTCAACTGTAGTGTAATTGGTAAATAATTGAGCATTTCTCACAGTCCACAAGCATTAGAAGATTTAGTAGCGGAGAAGATTTCTCAGTTTAGTTTTTGGTTGACAGGTAGCATGTCTTAATTTGGCATGTAATATGGAGCAAACAGAATAAACTGCCGTTTTCTTTTCTCCTTAAAGTGCACATGAATCATCTCAAGGACAGGGTGTGGCGTCTGTGTGTGAGAGTGCATGTGTGCATACAAGTTTAATAAAGACTCTTCCTGATTGTGCTAGTCTTTACTCATTCAGGTAGCTGGAGGAAAAGCTCCCATTGCATACTGGCTTTATTGGCTGAGTGACGTGTCAGGCCAGATCCAGAGTGACTTGTTGTGTTTTCATTCCAGAGCCCAAGAAGCGTCAGTGCAAAGTCCTGTTTGAATATGTGCCTCAGAATGAAGACGAGCTGGAACTGAAGATTGGAGATATCATTGACGTCACTGAGGAGGTCAGCTTCTGTCTTTTGTATTTAATGTAACTCAATGTTTTGAAATCGTGCTGAATATATTAGTTTTCTATTTATAGAAATCCACACGTAGCAAATGTTCTTTGATAGGCTTTTTGCATGCTGCAGTGTGAGATATGATGATTAAGTAGTTAGATGTTCCTTAATTTTCATTTCTCGCGGAATGAGCAATTTCCTTGCCATTTTAGTTGCCCGCTCAGATGTTTCTCTTGAGCTAGTAATAAAAATGTAGTTTATTTATTTATTTTACATACTTCTTTGTGACTTCATCCATAATGGTATGAAGATCCAACGGTGGTTTGTGGCCCAAAAAGTCTGTTTTGATAGGGTTGCAGGAAAACAACTATATAAAATGCAAATTAAACAATTCAAGAAATCATATCATTGTGAATAGTTAGTAAATGAATAAAATAAAATAAATGGGCATCCATAGCCTGAATGCTTCATATGTCATGTGTTGTTTGTCAAAAACCAGATAAATGGACACATACCAATATGACCATTATGGTTGACATCTCCCTCATCTTAAAAAAAAAAAAAAAAATGAAATATGCACTACTTTAAGCCAGACTACATTTAATATGGCTCTTTTATGGCAAGGTTTTTTTTTCTTTCTTTTTTTTTTTGTTTGTTTTCTTTTGTTTCTGCCTATCAAAATTCAAGCAACATTAAAAATGTTACATAGTTTAATATATTTTTAAGTCTTTGCATTTTTTTAGGGCAGTTTTGCTTCATGCTTTAAGCAGTTTTGCTATTGTGTTGGTTTGTCACTTTATGTCCAATGTAAAATCTGCAACCTGAAGTGAAACCAGTTGAGACCCACTGTCTTTGAAAATTAGCGTTTGACTGGACAGTTCCTGTATTAGTGCTGACTAAGTGTTTTTTAGGTTGAGGAGGGCTGGTGGAGCGGAAGCATGAATGGGAAGTCTGGGCTTTTTCCTTCCAACTTCGTCAAAGAAATAGAATCAACTGAAGAGACAGAGACCAGCGACGTAACAGACGAGCCAGGTACTGCTCGGCTTATCTCAGAGAGGGCATGTCCTTACACGAAAACACTCAACAGACACCTTTGTTGGTTTCTTTTGTGCGTTTAAGGGTGTGTGTGCGGTGTTTTGGAAGTGTTAGACCTAGTCACGGCATCTGCAGTTGACAATTTTTTGTTCATAATATTAATTAATTTATTTGAGGCATTAGGCCAACTGAAGCAGTCTTAAAAAGCAGACTAAGTGTACTCCACTGTTCAAAAGTTTGGGCTCAGTAAGATTTGAAAAACTTTTATTCAGCAATCATACATTAACTTAAAACTGACAGTAAAATGTTAGTAATTTTGTTTTCTTTATCAAATAAATGCTGTTCTTTTGAACTTTCTTTTCATCAAAGTATCCTGAAAATAAATGTATCACGGTTTCCAACTTTCCATGAAAATATTAAGCATCACAACTGTTTTCAACATTGATAATAAGAATTATTCTTGAGCACCAAATCAACATACTTGACTGCTGAAAACTCAGTTTTGCCATCACAGGAATAAAGATATATTAAAAAACAGTTATTTTAAATTGTAATAATATTTCACAATATTACGGTTTTACTGCATTCTTGATGGGCATAAGAGACTTTCAAAAACATTCTTGCCAACCCCAAACTTCTGAACGTATAAATCAAGTAATAATGGCCCATATTGAATAAATATTTGGTATACATTTGAAGAAATAGTTCACCCAAAAAATTGAAGTTTGAAATGAAAAATATCACTATTTACTTACTGTCACGTTTCTCCAAATCTGTATGAATTTCTTTCTTCTGTGCAACCGAAAATTAAAATTGCATACTTTATTCCAAGTTTTCTGAATTCATAAAAGTTTAGTATGAGCAACAGACTGAACAGTCTGAACAAATTATTCGGATTTGTAAGATCAGGCTCATAAGAACGATTCATTCATGAATGGACATCGCTACTTCTGTCATGAACTTTCATACAAAAGAGCTAGCGCAGATGTCAAGATTTTTAGTTCCAACTTAAATTTTCATCTGTTCCTCACCTAGATGTATTGTATGACTTTAGAAAACCTGGCATGTAGCGCACAACTTGTATGGATCACTTTTATGATAACTTTTATTTTTCTTTTGTGTTTATGTGAATTCAAACTTCATATTCAAATATCATTTTTTTTAACAATGTTTATACAATTTACTTTGCACATGAAACATGATTTAGTTTTTTTGTTTTTTGTTTTTGGTTTTTTTTTTTCAAAATTTTGTAAAGCTTGTTGTGTTGGTACTCATACAGAAGTGTGTGTTCACAGATAACAGAGATGGAGCGTCTAGCCCCACGTCCCATCACCAAGGCAATGGGGTCATGGCCCAACCGAAGAAGATCAAGGGCATCGGCTTTGGTGACATATTCAGAGAGGGCTCTGTAAAACTCAGAGTCTCTCAAAGATTACCATCTGACAATGAGGAAAAGAAAGAAAAAGTAAGTGTAGTTCTGCACATGACAATGTCTTATTTGCCTTCTTCAGAGTCTTTCCTTTGTCTATACTGCAGGACTAGTACCAATCCCAGAAAATGCAGTATACACTTCACATTAAACAGAAATCTTTCAGTATTGTAGATGTCACAATCATAATGTGTGGCTATAGTTATATATGCAAGATATTCTGGTATGGATGAAGGAGGAACTATACCGCAAACCAATGTAGCACATAATAGTGCCTTATAAAATTCTATCAATGCCTTGGCATGTATAAAAATCAGTACTACCCATTCCCATAGCCAAGAGCAATGGAGCGTTGAAGGGTAATTACATGTCTAACTGCTCTGCAAGTTTTGCCAGTGATTGCTCAAGACTTTACCGTATAGGCAGACAGTCTCATGGTGAGACCTTCCTTTTTAGGAAATATGTCTTTCTATTTTTGGACTTCATTATTTAGGGTGGCTGTTTTTGAAGCATTCTGGTATGGACTGCTTCTCTTGTTATTGTTTTTTTTTCTCTGCACAGCTCAAACTGAGGGCAGAATACCCCGTCTGTGCTTTTGTTACATCTGCAGACAGCTGGAAGGCATTGCACATTTTAGTTGCTAGACCGTGTCAATGACGTGTGCATTGTGTTTACGTTTCTAGAAGCTACGTAACTTTTGTTTGCTCTTAGTTTTATAGACAGCTGTTTCCAACTTCAGTTTCATTCTTAAAGACAGCTTCAAATCAAGATGAACCTTAAGATGAACCCTTTTACAACCATTATAAATTCCCCTGGTTGTGCGTGATTCATCAGTGCACATTAACGCTAGTGAAAGAAATGTCTCATCAGAACATAATAGTTTGCTTTGAAATTTTTGGTGATGTAACCCATAGTTTGTTGGTAACGATATAACACTATATAAAGCAAGGATATTCGAACTGGGTTACAATTTGAGGCAACATTTTTCTTTTACACAATGAAACACTAAGAATTTAATTTTTCATTGAACATATGAAAAGTTTGTATCTTTCTAGGTAATTTTTCATTGGTACTGTTGTCGTTAGCTTGCTCAGTGGTTTTTCTACTTTGCAGTGATATTTATTGTGAAAAGAGCTATAGATTTAAATCCAAATTTATTTAAAAATATTTCTCTAGTATTCTGATGTTGGTCAGAAAAAAAATGTTTTGTAGAAAAAAAAACACAAAGGATTTCCAGATAATGTTTATTAATTTGTTCAATTATTTATTCATGTTTTTTTGTATAATTTTGTGCATGCATTTTTGCTTTGTGTATACAAAGTTTTCTTCATAATATCATGCTTTTTTAAAAAATTTTCTACACACACACACACACACACACACACACATATATATGAATGAATGAATGAATTTGTCTTTATATTTGGGGGTTCTTCGCATTAAAACATTTGGAAACCCCTAATATAGATATTATTAATAACAATAATTTCATAGCACATGATTAGTGGAGATGAAGCTTGGTTAAAATCAACCCCATCCTACATTTCTCCCTGAATTTTCTGTTTCACTTTGTAGTGCACTACTATTCAAAAAATATGGGATCGGTAAGATTTTTAAACGTTTTAAAAGAACTCCCTTTCACTCACATAGGCTGCATTGATTTGATCAAAAATACAGTAAAAACTGTAAAATTGTGTAATGTTATTGCAGTTTTTTTTTTTTTTATGTCATTTATTTCAGAAGCCAATACTACAGTCTTCATACTACTATGATCCTTTAGAAAGCATTCTAATATGCTGATTTGGTGTTCAAGAAGCATTCCTTTTTATGATCAACACTGAAAACAATCAAAGGAGCAGCATCTATTTAAAATGGAAATCTTTTGTGATATTATAAATCTTTACTGTCAGTTTTGGTTATTTTAATGCATCCTTGTTGAATAAAAGATAAAAACTGATCCCAAACTTTTAAATGTTAGTGTACATCATGTTATAGTTGTTAAATTTGCCACAAATGACCTTCCATGTTATGTTTTTAGTCATTTAGCTCTGTTTACAATATTAATGCATTTAACCAATACTTCCTTTCTCCCTTTTTGTCACATTTTGCATCCCATTATGTCATTCAGATCAGTTGACTCATCCACTACGTCTCATATCAAGAGCTCAGAGGTCATTTATAACATGCCATCATGTGATGTCAGAGGATTTACTAAATACTTATAGATTCTTACTCTGTTTTGGATTAAAAAAAAAAAAAAAAAATTGTCTAAATGCGGCATGCGCTCCCATTGAATATGTGCATATGTAACAGTGGTGATTGTTTGCCCAGCATTCCTTTCATCCAGGCATGGCTGACCTGTCTCAAAGTCTGTACCTTCCAGTGTGCAACTGCATGTGTTTGTGTGGCTGCCGTGTCAGTAAATCCATTTGTAATTCTGCTTCATTTTAGCCAATTCCATCATTACCATCAGCCACAAAACCCACCCCTTTGAGCACTCCTGAACCCCCTAAAGGAGAAAAAGGGCCAGAGAGCAAAGGAAAAGGTGAGTTCATGGGAAGGTTGACATAAAGCTGTATGTGATTACCAAAATAATGACAGGAGATTTATGGAAATGCACCAGACATGAATGGCTGAAACCGACTGCCCTGATTATGACTGACTGACATTGGTTTTCTTCCACTTGGTTATTAGCTAAACTCAAATTATAGATTAGTATGTCTTTCTGTTAGTACCGAAAGTGCACTTAAACCTTGTGCTTTACTAGTAACACTCCACAACTTAAAGTTTTTAGTACAGAGTCAGTAGTAGCTACATAAGGCAAATCAAGGTGTACTGTAGCATATATACATCAAGGTGTAGCATACATATATCCTCTTTTTTTCTTGTCTCTCTACAGTAAAAGAATATTACAAGGCCACATTCCCCTATGAAGCAACTAACCAAGATGAGCTGGATTTAAAGGAGGGTGACGTCATCCACATACTGAGCAAGGTACGGAATAGGGTGAGCAGATGTCTTCCTAACCACAGAGATCTCCATATAAACAACACATATTCAGGAAGGATCCACAATAGTAATATTAAGTATGACAGTCATTATTTAATAAGTTACTTTATGTACAGTTATAAAAAAGAAAAAAAAATCTGCCAGATGACAAACATTGAATATCTGAAAACAAATAAGACATATTTGTGTCTATTAAAATGTAGCAATGAATTGGTCAACTTTTAAAAGTTAAAATTTTTAAAAATGATTACATAGTACATTTTTTTTATTAAAGAAAGGGAAAGATGTTATAATTAACTAATCATTGTTTTTTTTTTTTTTTAAATCGTTGAATTTAAGAAAAAAAAAACTTGAATTCACAAAATATTTGTTAAAATTTATTTAAAATTTATTCATTATCCATTTATAAGCCCCTATGGTAGATTTTGAAACTAATACTGAGCGAAATGTCTATTTTTGTTAATCAGCCAAGTGAGCACAGTTATCTGCTAATTTTGATAATTTCTGAATAGCTAAATGTCAGCAGATTAATAAACTTTTTTTTTTGGTGTGTTGAATCATCTTTTAGATTTTTTTTTGCAAGTCTATTTTATAGTCATTTGTGAATATTCAGTTATAACACTGCATATATAATAGTTGTACAAGAATAAAACAAAAGTTGTTTATTTTTTTATTTGATGTAATGTGTGACACTGCTGCCAATGCTTAATATGTCAACTACTCACATACTGATTGGTAAATAAACAAAGAATAAGACTTTTAGCTTTGTTTAGCCATCAGGGAGCAGTGTAAGACAGTTTTTGTATCTACATTAATAATAAAGCAGGAAGTGCTCCGCCTCTTACAAAAACCTGTGAACCAATCACTTTTACTCTCTTCATTTAGACTAGTTAGTCTATATCCTGCTCTGTAGTTTAGTCTGGTGTGTGAAAGCACTACTTGATACAAACAAGCTTAGGCAGTTTGTCCACATTTCTGGAAATGATCCCAGAGAGGTAGAGTCATGGTTCATATTAGAATTACAGTGTAATCATGAAGAATATTAACATCTGATGCATGGATTAAATCACAGTTTAAAGGGAAAAATCACACTAAGATGAAAATAGTCTTTATTGACAAAACATGTATGACCTGTAATGCAATTGTTACTAGTACAGAGCTCTCAGATGGGGATTCTGATGTGAAACTGTTTTGAAGTGTTCAGGGATAAAAGGGAGTTTTCTGTAGGTTATTTATTTATTTATTTATTTATTATTATTATTTTTATTTTTTTATTTATATATATTTTTTAGTATTCTTTTGTGCGTGTTTGACGCTATCTGCAGACACTTTGGAAATTTATGATACTGTAGCTGTTGCATCTCATTACCAAAGGCCTCAGTTCTGTTAGCAACCTAAGGATGTTTTTGCTTTATTTAAGATACATGGACACTGTTTTCCCACCTAATGCTAATGTTTGGCAAAGGCCTTGAGCAGGAAGCAAATTGGCTGTTGGAAATGTTTTATACATGATCACCATCTAGTGGCAAGGGATATGTCTGCATTTCCTATTCATAGTAATGTGTATTTAAGCTTTTAAGGTGTAGATTTGATAAAATAAGCAATTTATGTTCGGAGTGATTGATGGTTTTGATGTTTTAGGACACAGGAGAGCCAGGCTGGTGGAGAGGAGAGATCAACGGCAAGGAGGGAGTTTTCCCAGACAACTTTGTAACTCTGCTTCCTGAGACAGACAAAGAGGTAAATTTACATTCATTAATGCTGCTTTTGATGTCTACCTTGGGAGTCTTCTTTTTCTAAAAAGAAAATTGAACTACCAGTGCAGATGTGAAAAAAAAAAAAAAATCAGAAACATCTACTTTACATTGGAAGTGATTATTCTCATAACTAATTCTCAGTTGCAACAAGTAAAAACTTACTAAAAAAGAATTTCTAATGAAAAGTTCTTATTTTTTTCCCTTTATACAGATACTCACATCCAAAAGCTCCATTAAAGCGTCTCCTAAACAAGAACCAGAGGAGGTAGGCAATGCTAATCATCTCATTAGAAAATTTGCAGTGTGCTTTTATTTTATTTTATTTTATTTTATTTTATTTTATTTTATTTTATTTTATTTTATTTTATTTTATTTTATTTTATTTTATTTTATTTTATTTTATTTTATTTTATTTTATTTTATTTTATTTTATTTTATTTTATTTTATTTTATTTTATTTTATGTGTATATGTGTGTGTGTGTGTGTGTATATATATATATATATATATATATATATTTCCTGTAGCTCAAATAGTAGAGCATGGTGCTAGCAACGCCAAGATCATGGGTTCGATTCCCAGGGAAAGCAAGAGCTGATAAAATGTAAAAAACTGTAACTTGAATGCAATGTAAGTCGCTTTGGATAAAAGCGTCTGCTAAATGCATAAATGTAAATGTAAAATATATATATATATATAGATGTGTATATATAGATGTATATATGTGTATGTGTATATGTGTGTATATATATAGATAGATAGATAGATAGATGGATTAAAAATATATATATTTATATAAGATAGAAAACTATTTTTTAATTCTTTCCATGTTTTAATTATTTTGAGAATTTTAAGACAAATGCTTTTATAGATAAATGCATACCTTACAACATATACACACTAGCATTGACAAGTTGGGCACACCTTCTTTGTTTGTGTTTACTATAATAAAGTAATCAAAAACTAGATCAAAAGGATTTTGAGATCATGAGAAACAAATTGTCAATTGTGTCTCAGTATATATTGAGTGTCATCAAAATTTTTTTTTTTTTTCTTCTCAGCTCTGATATTTTTAGCTCTGTCTCCCAGCCCTGCTTCTCAATGAAAGCTCATTACTAAACATTTTAATCAAAGACTTTAAGGACCAAACAACACTCCAGACAATATCAAGTTAACATTTGGTGTGTTTTTTTTTTTTTTTTGTGGTTCATTGTTGGGAATTTGAGCTTGAAAGAAGCGTTTTAATCAATAATAGCCACTTATCATCACATATGTTTTACAAACATGGCTTCATTCTAGCTTTAGGGTCTTCAGGTTTACCCTGAGGGTGCATGTTTAACCACATTTTGGCAAACTCTGGAACAACAGGCCCTTTTTATTGTGAGAAGCAGATTATTTGTTCAAAGCACCAGCTACCATGTCTAGAGAACAAACAGAGGGCTTGTGCAGGCAAAAGTTATGCTCTGCCACATCTTTTTTCCAGGAAAATTATGTGAAGCTTCATACCCCTACACTGAATCAGTTCATGTGTTGATATGCTTTGGGCACAAGTGTTTTTTCTTTCTTTCTTTTTCTTTTTTTTTTTTTTTTTTTCTTTAATCTGTTCATTTTCAACTTCATTGGTGAATTGGTCTTTGTGCTGCTGCATTGAGAATGTGATGAGCTGAAGCTCATGTGATGGGTTGCGGAGTTCAGGGAGCAGTTCATGAAAATGTGAACGTGTTTATTCCTCCAACCGACTCCAAGGAGCCCAAGATGAATCCAATGATGAGGCATTGATCTCTGTATGTGAAGGAGACGGAGGGCATTAGGAAGGCAATTTCTGTAAATTGTAGTTGACTGCAATTATAGTGCATTTAAATAGTGCATTCAAAAAATAGTAACCAAGATGTGATTATTAGTATTATTATTAATGCAATTATATATGATCAAAATAATATATAAATGATCAAGTAGCACAAAAACATCAGCCTCAGTGTTAAACTGGAAGTTTATTTTTTAATCATTATAATCATCACTGTTTTTTTTTCTTCCTTTTTTTACATTTTAAATTTGAACAAAAAGATCCAGTATACTGTTTGACTGTTTTTCTCTGTGTGCCAGGTATGTCTCTGTTGTTGAAGGAGAGGAAATTGTTTTGCCTCTCTTTGGCCCCAAACACAATTCTTCATAGATAGGGTTGGTTTCAGACTGTCTCAGTCTAATTTCTTCTAAATTGTGAACTGTGGTTAGTTGAGCTGTCTGCAGCAGTAATTTAACCAAATGTATGGTTATTACTGTAAGATCTCACTTCACATATATAAATGTGTGAGCGTATGTGTGTATACAGTTGTGCTCAAGTTTACATACCCCTTGCATGTTAATAATTGAAACAAGAGGGATCATGAAAATTGCATGTTATTTTTTTATTTAGTACTGTCCTGAATAAGCTATTTCACATAACAGATGTTTACATATACTCCACAAGACAAAATAATAACTGAATTTATAAAAATGACCCCAATCAAAAGTTTACATACCCTTGAATCTTAATACTGTGTGTCATTTCCTGGATGATCCACGATTATTTTTATATTTTGTGATAGTTGTTCATGAGTCCCTTGTTGGTCCTGAGCAGTTCAACTGCCTGCTGTTCTTCAGAAAAATCCTTCAGCTCCTGCACATTCTTTGGTTTTCCAGCATCTTTTGCATATTTGAACCCTTTCCAAAAGTGACTATATGATTTTGAGATCCATATTTTCCTCAGGACCACTGAGGGACTCACAATTATTACAAAAGGTGAAAACATTTACTGATGCTCAAGAAGGCAACACAATGCATTAAGAGCAAGGGGATGTAAACTTTTGAACAGGATGATGTTGTGTAAATTCCATTTTGTTTAACGATCATATTTTTTCATTTAGTACTGGACTTCAGAAGCTACATAAATACTTACATGTTTTCCAGAAGACAAAATAAGTACAATTTACCCTGGTCATCCAATTTAAATGATGATTATCATTTAAATTGGATGGGCATCTCCCATCCAATTTAAAGACCGCCCCCCCTCCACTTGTCTTGTGGAGCATATATAAACATCTGTTATGTGATAATAATAGCTTATTCAGGGCAGTACTAAATAAAAACTAACATGCAAATTTCATGATCACTATTATTTTGTTTCAAATATTAACATTTTGCACATTCTGCAAGGGGTATGTAAACTTATGAGCACAACTGTATGTATATATGTGTAAGTGTATGTATATGTATGTACTCACGCGTTTAAATTTATTCTAAAACTCAATTTAAAATGCAGTTTATTATACAGCTCTATTTTAGTTCGGCATAAGTGAAGACTGTGACTAACAGTAGTGAAGGAAGCAGGACTTAACAGTGATTTAGTTCCAAATTGCTTGGCTATTATTTGTTTTTAATTTTAACAGTTCTTGCTCATTTTCTCTCTAAATGTAAAATAATTGGAACGGCCACTTCTTGCCCTGAAGCAACAAATATACTAGAAAGAAATAAGCCACAATGTGGCTGCTGGAGTCTCTTTCTATATGCTAATAAAACAGATATCCATTAAGATTGTCTTCTCCCCCATGATGTAGCATTCAGACACACAATTTTTCATTAAATTTAACAAATCAATTAGTCATTAGATTAACAAATAGTCACAGACACCTCACCCAATACACATACTGGGTGCCAGTATGTCTGTGAATGACTCCAGGCCCCCGGTTACCATGACAACCAGGACACCTCAGCCAGACCAGATAAACTTTGACCTAATGCAGTGGTTCTGAACCCGCGGCCCACGGGCCGCATACGGCCCATCACGAATTCAAATGCAGCCCACCATGCTGAACACAATTTAAAAAATAACTTTCAGTTTTACAATTCAATTTAATTTTTACATTAATTTAAAAATGTACTAAACAAATACAAGCTATAATGTTATGTAAAATAATTTTGTTTTTCATATATTATTTTCAGACATGAGCAGACCTGTACTCACGTAATTAATGTTACGCATTTAACGCTTACAAGCACGCACTTTGGCAGAATTCAATTCAAATAGTCATCAGCAGCCATTAGTTCGGGAAAATTGAGCATCAGAATGGACAAATTTGTTATTAAGGGAGAAAAACGAAATGTGGAAAATGCCAGCGAAGGAACGCATACAAACAAGTATAGTCGTAGTATCAGCAGTGAAGGAGAGTGCTGGACTTTCGGCATCAACTTTCGGTTTGCCCCGCCACTCACTTGAAGATGTTCAGGCTAGAGCCCTGCACGGGCCTCAAATTTAGGCCCTGGCCCGGCCCTGGCCCGTGAATCAAATTCAGTTCTGTTTACTTGATGCATGTTCTTGGTCTTATTGTGAACAAATCTTCAGTTATGCTTCTTGGATTCAAATACAACCATGGTGTTATTTATTTGAGGGCTTGTTTTAATTTAAGGTTATTTTATTTTAATTTTTGGCACCAGATGGAACATTTTGACTGGATTTTTGTGGCAAATGGGCAATGCAGTGAATGCTGAAATTATGTACATAAAAGACTCACACTTTACATGAAAGAAGTCATGCATGTACATGTAGGCCTCATCATAAATGATGCATATCTATGTGAAAGTGAAAGTCGTGACGTATTGTCAAGTATGGTGACCCATACTTGAAATTGGTGCTCTGCATTTAACCCATCCAAGTGCACACACACAGCAGTGAATAGTGAACAAACACGCACGCACACACCGTGAACACACACCCGGAGCAGTGCGCAGCTATTGCTCCAGCGCCCGGGGAGCAATTGGGGGTTCGGTGCCTTGCTCAAGGGCACCTCAGTCATGGTATCGAAGGCAGAGAGAGAGTGCTGTTTATTCACAATCCATGTCAGTTGCAAATGTTGATCTAGGCCTATATTATTGTTTGAACTCTCTCTCCTGCTGTGATTATATGTGTTAAGTAAGATGATTTATTCTGCTAATCAGTGCAGTGATTCATTGATATGTTGCAAGAGTCATCAAATCTTCCAGAGCCATCAAAGGGGAGGCTGGGGGATTTCCAACCTCAGCAGTTTAATCTATTTTAATTCCGGTTAATTTTAATTTGTTGAGCTCTTTAGAAACTTGTATTAGTTGTTATTCAGCCTCAAGGGATTATGGGAGCCTGACCTGTGAGGTGAAGATCCCCCTTTTTTCTGATTTAATGCTGTTTTGTTTGTTTGTTTGTTTGTTTGTTTTTGTTTTTTGTCATTTGCAGTTTATCATCAGAATAAAAAAAAAGTTTAAATGAAAAAAGACATGAAATGTGTAATGGATTATGGAAAAATAAAAAATGTTGGGTTCTATGCATCATTTGTTGATTTCGATTGAATTATTTAAAATAAGGTCTGTTAAGGTTTATATCATCCTTGATATAAAATGAGGTGAATTTTCATTTCATGCTGACAGTAGCGCTCGAGCTGCATGAACTGCACAAGTTTGCATAAAACCTGACAGTTGTGTTCAGCAAGATTTGAGAATGATCCAAAGAGCAAATTTATGCTTCAGTGGATTTATTATTTATTTATTATTTTTTTGCATTTTTCTTGATAAGACTGTAAAGATCTGACTGGAAGCGAGTGGGGGGGGACAGGATCGGGAAAGGTACATGAGGCGGGATTCGAACTCGGGACACCCCAAGTGCAGCTGCGCTATATGTCAGCGTACTGCCCACAAGGCAATCGGCGCCGACACAAATTTGTTTACTTAACCTAAAAATAATGCAGTACATTGTTAAAGATATTTTATTCCATGTCAATATATCACCCCCCCCCCCCCCCCCCCCACCCACCCAAATTTTAACAGATCTAAAAGATTTATTTCTAAGTTTGAATTTTATTTTAAATGGCAGGTTTATTTATTTATTTTTGTTTTTTCTCCACAGAAGCCAAAGAAGCCCCCACCACCATCCAAAACCCCAGGTATGATATTTTTATCATACCATGTCACATCTCACTGATTGCATAAATTTGATTACATTACATTACTCTTCTCTTTCATTTTAACCTGCTAAGAGACCACTAAGGAATAAAAGAGCTTGAAGTGTCATCATACGCGTTCTGGCTGCTGAGGTTATGCTCAGTGACTCCATCACAATCATATGTAATAAGAGCCGCAAAAGCCCTGTGATGAATTTAAGGCGGTTGTTCATGCGAAAATGAAAATTGTCATCATAAGCTCGCATTCAGGTTATTTCAAACCTGTATGAGTTTCTTTCTTCTACTGAACAAAGAAGACATTTTGAATAATGCGGATAACCGAACAATTTCTGGTCTCCATTGACTTCCATATTTGGGTGAAATATCTCTTTAAAGCTCATTGTCATCAAACATCTTTCACTTGTTTTTGCCTCCCAGCCATTATTAGCTACAGGCAGCTGACATGATTTGATGGCCCATAATAGTGGTACTTGAAGGGAACATGCCAGTATGTCTGCATCAGTATGTGAGTGGATAATAGCTGGTGCAGGATGGCATATTGATTTGAGATGCTTCCCCTGTGGTTTTCAGAAAAGCTTGCTTGGTGTATGCTGAGAAGATTAGAGGTGATGCCAGCTAAACTAGCATATTCAATTATTGCACTGAACACAGAGCCCATGTCTGCCCACACATTAGTGGTGGCATATTGAATGATTTGGACACTTCTTTCATAGTTCTTGATCTATTTTTAGCTTAAGCTGCAGCAATGATAATTTTTTATTCATTCATTTGGAATAATTATTTTGTTTTATTTTATTTTTACTGACCCCGTTAAAAAATTATGTTCTGTGCAGCATGTTATATATTCCAGAAAGATTTACATTTAGTGTCATGTATTTTCATTTATTTTTAAAAAAGTTGCTTTATTTAATTGTTTGTTTGTTTAATTGTTTAATTTAATATTTTATTTTATTTGTCAAAAAATCTTATATTATAATAAAGCTGTAATATAACTCTATGGCAGCTATAAATTCTTTAACACACTTGCTGGAAAATAGCATTATAATTTTATTTTGGTTAATTTGCTAACCAGTTATGTAACATTGCTTTTTTATTTCGGCATATTTATATTCAATAAATTGCTGAAGATATCAATGAAATTTTAAGGTTAGTAAGATATCCAAACACATATGATCAAATAATGTAAGGGGCTATTAGTAGATAGTTGATTGGATAGTAACCCAGTCGATCAAGACATCAGTTGTTTAATTGTAAATGGGCTTCAAGACTGACTTATTTACCTATTTACAACTTATTTAACTAGTGTTAGTTTAGAGTGGTGGGGACAAAATCGTATGATCTGTCAATGCAGATGTAAAGTCTGATAATGCAGCTGAAGTTGTCAGTCCCTCACAGCTTTTGTCTGTAAAACATGCAAAAAAACAAAACAAAAAAAAAAACGGATGTTGTTATGCATCAAAGGGCACCGCATCATCCCAATTGCTTTATAGAAAGCTTGCATAGAGGGTTGCAAAGATTTGGTGTGTCTCTTCAACCCACACAGGAAATGCAAGTCATTGACTGTATGTTTCCTATTCTCTTCAAACGTCTGTCTCAGGAGTCACATTGTTCTTTTATCTACCGTGTCTAGAGCTACTCTATCTTCAGTGTAGTATCTAAAAAAGATATTAAATCATTCAATATGCTTCGTTTCTCAGTCCTGAAACCAGAGGTCCCCAGTGCGGACAAGAAGCAACCACAGCCACGGCCTGAAGATAAAGGTAAGAGAGGGCCCACTGCCCAATTCATTTGATTTTTTTTAAAATGAATAATCTATTTTATTTTTTTTAATTTTTTTTTTTATTATTGTTATTTAATAAATATTTTTAATCAGCAAGGATGTATTAAATTAATTAATCATGTTCCAAAAAGTGCTGTTTCAAAGAAAAGCTGATTCATTTGAAATTTCTATTCATCCAAAAACAAAAAAAAAAACTACTTAAAAATGTATAATAGCTTACACAAAAACATAAAGCAGCACAACGGTTTATAAAAATGTTTCTTAAGCACCAAATTGACTTATTACAATTATTTCTGAAGGATGATGTAACACTAAAGACTGGAGTAATGACGGATGGAAATTCAGTTTTACCATCACAGGAATAAATATTACATTTTAAAAATCATTAAAATAGAAATTAGTTACTTTAAATCGTGATAATATTTCACAAATTTACAGCGTTCACTGTGTTTCTGATTAAATATATGCAGTCTTGGTGAGCATAAGAGACTTCTTTCAAAAATATAAAAAAATCTTACCAACCCTAAACTTTTGAACGGCAGTGTAACAATATTACACAGTGTTGTAATACAGTTGTACACACAAATTGCAATTTGAAGTTTTCTTCAGCTGGTGTTGATCTGTATTGAAATCTGTATTGATACCCATCCCTATTTATGAAGTTGTTAATATAGCTCAAGGCAGGTGGGGGCTATTAAGGTCATCTGATGTGTGTACTCTAAATACTGTTTATAATGGACTTTATATAATGTCGTAGCTAATTTGTAGGAAAAATGTCATGCACTCTGACCAACTGCCTGTCTGAGTATCTGCTGTTGTGTATGCATCAAAGACTTCCTGCCAATTATTTTCTCATATGAATATCACTCTACTGGAACATATATCTGATAATCTTTGGGGTGTCTGAAAGCAGGATTTCATGTTTTTCAGATAGAAGTCTCTCTTATTTAGAGCAAGTGTCACAAATTGAACACAAGACTTATGTGAATGTCAGAAAGAGTGATGTGACAAAAAAACATTGAATTGAGAAGATAGAAGCAAATCGATGTGGTGCAAACATCCTGCCAAAATCTCTCCTGACCTACTTGGAGTCACGTCATTGTGAACACTCGTGAAAGTTTCTGATGTCATTTGGACTAGTTTAGTACATGTATTTGTATACATATCTATTTGCATTGTATGAATTTCTATAATCAAGAATGTGGAACTAATACTATTTCTGTATTAACCTTATTACAATATCCTACATCTAGACAATTAACTCCCAGAACCTTGTAAGAGACAATGTTTTGCATAAATCTTGCTATGTCTGGGTGGATGTTTATTATCTCAAAACATATACATTTGTCCTTTGTTTCTCTGAAGTTGTCAAGCCCTTGCCAGAGAAACCCGCCAAACCTACTGGTCCCATCGTGCCCCCGAAAAAACCTGTGCCTCCAAACAAGGGACTGCTGCGTCCTTCCATCCACACAAAACGACCCGACTTGCCTCTCACTCCATCACCAGCCGCCAAGCAAGTGTTGGTGTCATAAGCTTTATTGTAATACATTTTTAGGTTTTAGAAGCATAGTAAATTTGTAGCACAGTTAAAATATTTGGTGTTTATTTCATATTAATAATTTTTAATACAATATTTTATTAAACTGAAATATTTAATTTAAAACCAAATATGTGTATATTGTTAAATTTAGTAAATCAGACATAGTACATTTATGTGTATTGAATGTGTATTTTAAATGCATACACACATTTATATGTAACAATCAATGTTTCCCAGTGTATTGCTCTTTTTGCCATATTGGATAAAATATGGCAATGCTACACTGAGCTTGTTGCAATGCATTTTGAGATAAATACAATACTTTTTTTTTTCTGCAAAAGACACGGTATATGTGTTACCTTACATCTTTAATCAAAAATAGCTTTCTTATTAGTATTCTTTTTGCTGTCTGGAACAGCCTTTGCATTTAGAGTGTGACAGTGGACATTGCAGGCAATTGTTCTAACTTTTCCTCATGAATCCCACAGGCAAAACGGAGAAGTTCCCATTATGCGAACAAAACCAGAGAGCGAACCTATACCCATTAAGCCAAAAACCATTGTGGACAGCGATGAGAAGAATTCAGATATAGGTAAGTTGTTCTGATTTTGGTTTGTATTGACCATCATGTGGCAACAAAACCATAACAAATTTCAGAACTGTTTAGCAGGAAAGAAATAGACCCTGATCACACTACTTACACATGCAACAACAAAACATGTTAGCAATTATATTAATATTTTAACTCTTGAGAGTTGAGAGCCACCGGCACAGAGACTATAATGTTAGTGTTTGGAATGGTTTTGGTTCTTGTATGCTCAGTTTTTCACAACTCGGTATGGTTTTTGCTGTGGTTTGGGTGTAGCAGAGCTCTGTTTGTGGATTAGCACCATGGATCTCTTGCTGGGAGCAGGATTACTCTTCCTGCACAGAGGGTGGCAGTCCAGATCTGTAGAGCTGGTTAAAAATTTTAAAATTACCTGTGAAAGATAAAGGAAGCAAGTAGTCTATTGTTTCTGCTCAGTTGCCTTGGGTGCCATCTTTACATTGTTGTTGTTTTGGGAATTTTTTAAAAGGATCTCTTCTGAAGTCATTGGTAAGTTATATCCAAACGTTTCTTTGATTATAACTTCAATTGAAAAGTACAAATTACCCAAATCTGAATCGGTCCCTTAGTTATTATCTGAGATCTGAGAAATGCCTTTTTGACTGTTAAAAGATGTCAGTTTATTTCTTATACATAATCTATATTGCCAAAAGTATTGGGTCACCCCCTTCTAATGAACAGGTTTGACTACTTTAGTAACTTCCATGAGTACAAATCTTAATGTTTAAGCATATAATCATATTCTAGGGAATTGTGTGCTTCTAATTTTATAGCAACAGTTTGGAAAGGACCCTTTTCTATTCTAACATGACAATGCCTTTGTGTATAAGGCAAGGTTCAAAAAGAAATGATTGATTCAGTCAGTGTGGAAGAACTTGACTGGTCTGCAGAAAGCCAAGTCCTAATCCAAGCTGAACACCTCTGGTGTGACTTTAAATGCAGATCTTGAGCCAAAAACTCATCACCAAACACCAATGACTTGTACATATGGGTACAGTCATTTTAGACATTTCCAAAACTGTTGCAACAGAGATGGAAATACAATTTTTAAATACATGCATTATGATTCCATCTTTGTTGCCACAGTTTTGGAAGTGCCTTTTTCTGTTCTAAAGAAGGGAGTGTCCCAATATCTTTGTCCATATAGTGTATGTACAAGTCATTGGTGTTTGGTGATGAGTTTTTGGCTCAAGATCTACATTTAAAGTCACACCAGAGGTGTTCAGCTTCGATTAGGACTTGGCTTTCTGCAGACCAGTCAAGTTCTTCCACACTCACTAAATCAATCATTTCTTTTTGAACCTTGCCTTATACACAGAGGCATTGTCATGTTAGAATAGAAAAGGGTCCTATCCAAACTGTTGCTTTAAAATTAGAAGCACACAATTCCCTAGAATATCAATATATGCTTAAACATTAAGATTTGTACTCATGGAGATTACTAAAGTAGTCAAACCTGTTCATTAGAAGGGGGTGACCCAATACTTTTGGCAATATAGTGTATTTTAGACATTTGATGCAAAAATTTAAATCACTGCAATGTAATTAAAATTGCCTGATAAATTGGTGCAACTAATCTATCAGCTCAAGTTTGTTCAATTAGGTCTGACTGTTTGTGTTAAATTAGTTCTTAAGCATTACTTGTTAATACTGTGACAGAAAAAAGCATATTTACATGTTAAAAACATGCACTTACAAGCAGACTGGAGGTTGTTCACCTTGGAGGCACCATATTTTGCTTGGAAAAAATCTAAATGATGAAAAGGAAAAACGGAAAACAAAAAAAAAAGTATGCTGTTTGTGGACACAAACACCAGGATGTTGCTTCAGTCTCATAGGTTGACAAAATGGCACACTGCAGCAGGCGTCTGGATTCCTTTCATACACCATCAGAAGGAGAAAAACATCAAGTTCAGTTTTGCCACTTCTGGATAAGGGAAAGCTTGAGACATTTTACACTTCATGGAAATCTTTTGTATATAGTCACTGCTTGTTTTAGTATTTACAGGGGCATGTGGTTCTTTTTTTTTGTGTGTGTGTGTGTCCAATCTCTAAGATACCATTCAAAGGGTGACTAATGGGTTAAAATTGTTAGGTAGGTAATGGTGGGCATTTTAAAGTCCGTCAGATGGATTTTTAGTGCCAGTTTTTAAAATATTGAACTGACAACCATACAAGGATGATTGATTGGAAATTTTTCAAACTTTGGCACAAACTTTGTACAACCATCATCACTCAGTAATGAATTGTAATTTCCTGCACTGTTGGGTTTTGATCTAGACAAACTTACTTTATTACCTCATATGACTTTTAAATTGGCTTATGTAACTCCAAATAATTTTTTTGGCTCATATATAACTTCTAAATTATAATTCACCTGAGATAGGTCATGTTTGACTGTGTGACTGAAGGCTGTTCTTATGATTGAGTCTTCTATGTGTCTTATTCCTGTAGTTAATCTCATGAGTTTTGACGATGTCTCCTCTGCCTCGGAGAAGTTAACCCACCCTACTACACAGCGACCAAAGATGCCTGGCAAAAGACCACCTGGACAGAGAGGCCACTCTGTGAGTATAAAATGCTTAGTTGCCTTGGGCTCTGATCTCTCAGTTTAATGCTAAAAGACTAATGAAAATATTTGAGATAATAACATAAATGTATTTTTTTTTGTAAGCAAATTTTTTTTTAATTAAAATAACATTTTATCAAAACATTAATTTTGCACATTCATTAAGTGCCATCCTTCCACTTGGAGATAAAACATATTGCACCAATTTTCATTAATATTAAAGAACTAAAATTAAAAAACTAATTAAATGCTTTCACCTAGAAGAAAAAACATCAAATGTAATAAAAATGATAGTATATTAATAATAAAAAATTAGGTGACATTCTCAATATCAGCCAATCAGCTTAATAATTGTTTTGTAATTTTCAATAAAGAAATGTTCAAGTTTCATAGAATTGTTGTGTTATTTTATGTATTAGTATTTTTTTAGTTTACATACTGTCATATGTGAAATCATAGATGTTCCTTTAATCATAGCCCTGCAGGTTAAGCAAACCAGGATCTGCTAAATCTCCCTGTGCTAAGCACTAACATTTTTAATTGATATTTTTGTAATACATCTATTACATATATTTTGATTGAGACAGAAAATAATGTCCTCATTATGTTTAGGGTGGCATAATAAGGCTATCAGGTAGTTTTTTTTGTCTGGATCAAAAAAGGCCTTACCAGTGACACTTCAAATGGGATGTGTGTCAAGCATAGTGCTATTTGCGCTTTTCTCTTCCCATGTTTTTGTATAACATGCTCTGTAACGTCTTGCAGCCGAGCAAGGAGACTGGTGAGAAAGCTGAGAAAATCGAGAAAGTGGATGAAGTTGACGTTGCTCCTTCCACACAAAATTCGTTTAAGGTACCTCAAATATATTGCACACAATTCACATTCAAAAAAGAAGATACTGTGATTATATACAAGTTTAGAAAAAAAGGGCAAAGAAATGATGACTTTTAATGATGAATTTAAATTTTTGACTGAACTATCCCTTAATGCAAGAATCTTGTGTGGCTTTCTGCAATATCTGAATTGAGTAATTAAATAGCTAACCAAAAGAATATGTAAAAGGTTCAATTGCCTAAGATGCCTGTCTGATTATCTGTGACTCCCTGAAAATACATTCCATGAAATTATATTCTCAAGGGTTTGTGAGATAAACAGCATCTCTGATATGATCTCGACTGACTGTCTGGCTCTTCTTTTTAAATGAGGCTTCAGTCCTGAGGACTTATTTTATTTTGTAGTGTTCTTTACTTTAAGCTTATGTGAAATGGACTGAGAACACACTGTCTAGTTTCACACAGTTGGTACTCATATTTGGACTAGCACAAGATCACTCTTTTAAGAAATAAAGAGAAGAAAGGGATTGATTTTATACTATTGATTGTACAGTATCATAAGTGTTATGTTTGGGTGTCTTGTAGTTTTTGCATTAAATGTACTATATTATATCTAAGTATTAATAGTAACAGTGATATTAATATTATGATTAGGTGTAGTAAACTATGTATTATAATTAATATATTGATGCATTATTTTATTCACTTTAAATATTGTCATACAAATCAAAATGTATGTGTATGTGAAAAAATTATTATAGAGTGCTCTGCATTCAGATTGTATACTATAAGCAGCGAATCACACTGTGGACAAATGAACTCAGACCACCTCCTGAGTTTGTGTGACCTTTTTTTACCAGTGGTTTATTAATATTTCACATTTTTAGCCTGAGAAATATTTCATTACATTTAAGTGAAGTGATTAATTTTCCTCCTAAGCAGAAGTTTTCAGCAATTACAAACATGACCTCAGTCTCTCAGCTGGAAACGCCTTAGAGATTGGTTCAAGGTCATCTTTGTAAATCAGACTATCAGGGAACTAGTTCGGAAATGTCTAAGTTTATAAAAGATAAGGGTATTTCCATAACCTAACAGTTGTATTGTTTGCTAAACACATGGCATTGAGTATTTTGCGGTTTCATACTAATTGATACGCTGGATTTTGCTTTTCTTGCAGACGTCTGTCTCATCACCCTTGCCATCTACGGTGCCTAAAACCATTTCAGCAACCCATATCACCCCTGAGCTCAAACCAAAACTCGACAAGGAAGAGGAGAAAGGATCGGAACTGGAGGAACTGAAGGCTCAGATGAAGGAGCTAGTACTGTCTATAGAGTTACTGAAGACACAACAGTCGTAAGTGATCGTTTTGTTTCATGCTGCTTGGTTTCTGGTATTCTGTACTGGTCGAGTTATGTCTATAAAATATAAGATTTTTATCCACATTTGAAATTTCATCTCGTTGATAAAGTATTTAGAAATCACTTGTGACATAAAGGTTGAAAACCTCTGTTGACTTTCATAATTCTGGAACGTCTTTCATAACTTTGTAGGAGAGAGCTCAATGAACTCCGAAATGAGCTAGATGGTGAACGACTCAAACGGGTGGCCCTGCAGGTAAATCGATCTTGAAATCAGAATTTCTCTTTACGGCTTGTCAGAGTCTGTTAGTTTGATGTAACCGGATGTCAGAGTGCTGTTTCAGAGGACAGTGAAATGCAGGCGGGAGACCTTGGGTTTGCTTCCACACTCAGCAGGGTGAACGCAAGGGGTATGACTCGGCTCCGAGTCTCCTGCTGCGTGTTTCTCACACTCACTGAACATAAAAACTAACAATACTTTACCTAAAGTCCACACCTGCTAGCAACTAAGATGTATGGCATCACACAAGGCCAGGGCATCAGTGGTGGTGATCTGAAATGTTGTGGATATAATGCTTTTAACATGTTTATATACCTAAAATGAAATAAAAAAAATATTGACTTTGATTAGTGGAATTTTTAATGAATTTTTAAGCAAGACATTTATTTTCCAAATTGAATTTCAGTACGATTTTTAAGCATCCTAAAACACAGGCGAGCATTTTTTGTTATTTTTGAAAATGTAAAAATGTACTTCTTCAAAACTGAGGTGTTTGCCATTTGTTGAGTTTTTTAGTTAAAGGGTTAGTTCACCCAAAAATGAAAATTAGCCCATGATCTACTCACCCTCAAGGCATTCTAGGTTTATATGACTTTCTTCTTTCAGACGAATCCAATTGGAGTTATAATAAAAAAATGTCCTGGCTCTTCCAAGATTTATAATGGCAGTGGGTGGTTGTTATTGTACAACAGTCCAAAAGAAGTCCAATAAAGTGCATCCATCCATAATAAAAAGTGCCTTACTCGGCTCCGGGGGGTGAATAAAGGCCTCCTGTAGTGAATCTATGCGTTTTTCTAAGAAAAATATCCATATTTAAAACGCTATAAACAGTTTTCTCTAGCTTCTGCTAAATGTCGTACACGCGTTCATGAGAAGAGTGCCTTTTCAGCGGATGACATAGGACGTCGGCATAGTGCATGTGGCGGTGATTAGTGACGAACGTGGAAGCGCAGAGGAGAGAGCAAAACAAAACACTGGTCAAGAATTTGAAGTACAAAACGAGGATTTGAAAAGAAAAATGTAGGAGGATTTCGACATAAGCCAAGAGGAGATTTTCCTTTGCTAAATTAAGGAAACTTTGCTTCCTTTTCTCCTGTAAACAAACGTTGGTTCTCGTGAGAATAGCATATTCTTACTGGCGCTTAGGCTACGCCGACGTCCTACGTCATCCGCACGGAACAGCTTGTACAACAGTTAGCGCAAGATAGAGAAAACTGTTTATAACATTTTAAATATGGATATTTTTCTTAGAAAAATGCATCAATCTTTATTCATCCCCCCCAGAGCCATGTGAGGCACTTTTTATTATGGATGGATGCGCTTAAGTGGACTTCTTTTGGACTGTTGAACAATAACACCCACCCACTGCCATTATAAAGTTTGCAAGAGCCAGGACATTTTTTTAATAAAACTCTGAAAAACTGGATTCATCTGAAAGTAGTAAGTCATATACATCTAGGATGCCTTGAGGGTGAGTAAATCATGGGGTAATTTTCATTTGTGTGTGAACTAACCCTTTAACGTCATTGTAAAATGTTTCCTCTGTAACGGTCCGTTTGCTTAAGGTACTATGTTAGACGTTAAAAGAATAGTTCACAGGAAAATGAAAATGAGCTGAAAATTTAATCACCCATCAATCAGTCCATCCAAGATGTAGATTAGTTTGTTTCTTCATCGAAACAGATTTGGAGAAATTTAGCATTACATCACTTGCTCACCAATGGATCCTCTGCAGCATTGGTCTCAAACGCAA